>JAGHQL010000170.1:0-59609 GCA_020080175.1 Glutinoglossum americanum
ACAGACCCTATACTGATCTAAGCTTACAAGCCCTGTCTTTATGTGCCGTGACATCGGGAATCTTCACATTTGGCTCTTTGATAGTCGTACTTGCGTAGAACGTGCATCGTCAGCTCAGGATGACGCTTTACGAATCGTTCGGGCCAATGTTTACCTACTGGCCTACGATGCTACTCGGCTAGCAGAAAATTGGCCATGGCTCGAATATCATGTAGTCGCACTGCTAGACCTCTCAAATCCAAGTCGAGAACGTGCTCTTTAACCACCTCTTGTTGCTCAGGAGCTAAAATCAAGCTATTGGTGGGAGTGTCGAGCTGGGACGCAGTTCTATTACAGTGTTAGCGCAGTGTTTCATAGGGGACTTTGAATGTCCTAGCGGCCAGTCTGACGCATTTTATTTGGCCTGTTCGTAGAGCAGCTAGTATCAGCTGCAAATCTGCTTCTTTTCGAGCCGAAAAAGTCATTTTTGATAGAGATATTATGTGTTGAATTCTATAGAGTAGTGGTGGTGGGAAATTAGCCAGTTCGGTAGTGCGGCCGGCTTGGTGGTAGATTACATTAGTTACTTAATACAATATACAATTAAAGAAATTAAGTTATGTAATATTAAATTAATTTTTTAGCTAATCTTTTCTTCAAACTTAATTTTCATTAAAATTATATAAAACTAGATAAAAGATTATATTGAAAAAAACTTTTTCAAAAAGTTATCTTATAATCAGTTATGAAAAGCTATTATAAAAGTATGAGAACAGATTCTGGATTGAAAACTAAATGAACTAATTGATGAGATACAGGAGCGATGTGAAGCAGTTATCAAGGCGGAAGGCAAATATACTGAATTTTAATGTACATATTAGAACGGCACTGAGGGAGGTTTCCGACGCTAACATTATATACGCCGGCCACGTTCTTTATCGTCGTTTTTTTTATTACCGCCGTGTCTTGATTGTAGGACCAACATTCCTGGCGTTAATCCAAGCTCGTAGTGAGCTTAAATTAGCATTCTTGGATATCGGCGATCAGCATTCTCACAATGTTAATCTGCCAATTGCCGCACGGAGGCCTCAGGAGCATAAAAACTCCGCGGTACGCTCTTCCTTAATTTAATTTTATATTAAGAGAATCTTCAATACGATCAACCGGCTATTTTTCTGCCTGCCGTTCCACCCCATAGCGCCTATGCGATTCCCCATGAGTATAACCTAGACAAACAACAGACAGCGACCAAGTTTTCCATCAGCGAGTCCTATCAATACAAGTCTATCGAGAGTGGCCTTGAGTCCCAAGCACGCTATGAGGAAATAATATACGTCGCAATCGCCTATTTAAATGTTACTTTGCAGGACGCCTCCCATATCAGGCATACAGCAGCCGTGAGCAATATGAAATAACCCCAAAACCTCCATCTTCATAAAATATTAGTACAAATCAGAAAGACTAAGAAATTCCGCGATCTTGCTAATCTGAAGTTGAAATTACAAGCTTAATGATCGCGGCTACTCCTGGTGACTGAGTAGTGCGTAGTGCATCACTACCACTACTTAGACCCGCCTCAGCGCGTCCCTCGGCGGCCTGTAGGAGCGTTCATCTTCTGCGTAGAGGGTCTCGTTGACATGAGCCAAAGTAGGGACTATTGGCCACCAGAGAGTCATATAGTATTGAAGACGGGTCATATTCGTTAGCCTCGCCGACGGGCGACGTTGTATCGAACACGAAGCTCATACGATTACAGTCACTAGGAGAGTCGTTCTTACTTGATGGCGACTGGTGAGCGCTAGTGGTCGGTGGGTTTGGCGGCTGCACAAAATGAGGCGTATCGGTGCACCATTCGGTAGATAGATCGTTGGGAGGGGTTTCGTGATTGGCGGTGTCCTCTTCGTGAGACCGAATACCTGTGGAGGCCGGGTCCGGTGGTTGCTTAAAAATGAAGTTTGTGTTGCTGGACATCTGGAGTGCTTGTCCGGTGAGTTCGGCAGCCTGCGCTATATCTCCGTTGAAAGTCTCCAGGGAACACTGCAAAGCCTTTGCCTTATCCTTCGCCCATTTTAGTTCCGGAATAAGGTATCTCTCTTTTGGGTGTATTTTGTTTTCCAGTGCGTCGCTGATCAAATCCCTCTTCAGTAGGCCCCGGATCACGTATGAGGAGTTCCAGAGTGATATATCGTATACTTCCTTATCGTTCTCATAATGGATAGCGGCGATATGCTCGATTCTATTCGACCAGCCTAATAGAAGTTTGCCGCAGTAACCACACCCCCAGGCCGTCTTTGTCGGAGATATAGGGACGCTCCAGGTCTCCCAGTCTGGCGGGCCGTCAGTCGACTTGTGCACCGTGAGTAGGTGTTTCTTTAAATGGTTCTTCCTCCAGAAACGATGCCGCTCTTCTGGACATTTCCTAGCACATTGAGCGGTGGCATGTGCATGCTCAAGGTGATCGGTAATGCCTTGTAAGGTAGGCTTCGCTGTTGAGCAGAGTGGGCATCTCCAACCGGCCCCGATTTGTACTGGATCACCAGCCATGCATACCCAGTACTCCTGCGGCTCATGTTGCTCCAGTTCGTGCCTATTCCAATCGGCCTTTCGAGAAAAACGATCCCCGCAAAAGGTACATTGATACTTTTTTGGCAAATCCTCCGTCATTGGAGAACTGCTAGTAGAGGTACCATTCGAGCAATCTCTGCCTCTACGAGCTGAAGCCTGCTTTCCATTCTCGATCGTCATACTGATGAGAGGGCCCCCGGCTAGACGGCCTTCAGGCGAAGGGGTAAACTGATGTGGCTCTGGAATGTGGCTGTTCCTGTCGATGCGGGTTTGGCCACAGAAGAATTGGGGTTCAACGGCTGTGCAATCTAAGATTTCGTCCCGAATTAGAGGGTCTACGAATTCTATCGATTCGCCGTCGCTGCAAATGAGGGAACATCCTTTGATCAGTTCATTTTCATCCAATCCTTCATCTTGGGATACAAACCTTTGCGATAGCATACCCCATCTTGAACCCTCAAACGAACCACTCGACTGTGAGGTCCTAGAGCTAAAGATGCGGTCCCCGTAGGTTGAGTGAGAATTAACGGACGACCTCGCAGAAATACCGGAGCCCCTGCTCCCTCGTATCGAGCCAATAGAGCCTACAGAATCTCTCTGATGTATCACATCCAGGTTAGCGTAGCGTAGCGCTTGAGGTTTAGCCGTTAACGACGGATAGCTCCGACTTGGTTCAGTATGAGGTGGATAATCGCTCGCGCACGAGGGAACTGTAGCCAAGACATGGCGGTTTGAAGAACCGGGCAGAGGAAGCAGCGCAGAGGTGTCTAGTTCGTCGGGCCTTAAGTCAACGGATCCTCCCGTATCGGGTTGCTGGACTGCATGATTCGATGCTAATTAAGCTTATCTTCCTAGACGCTAGAAACGAGAGCAAGCTATCTCACCCATTCGACTCAATGATTCGAAGACATCGCGAAATCCAGCGCGTACCTTATCCTCCGGAAGACGAGTGAGGCTTCTCAAGAATGCGATGTCTTCTTCACCCTCCTTGCGTTGGTACGAATAATACCAAGTACGAAATAGGTCATCTAAGTTACATGTAAACTCCCCCATATCAATCAGGCTTGCATGGAACCGTTCCTGGAGAACACTTCGACCGTCCAGTATTAGCTCCTAGTGGAATAAATGAGTGAAGAGACGGCCAATAAAAAATAAACGAGCGTTAAGAGGTAGTCATGAGAGAAACCAGCTTTGTGAAGCTATGCTGGAGAACTTAGCTCGAGGAAGAGCAACCAAAGGAAGGACAAAACGTGACGAACGTTCGAGTAGCTCCGACCTCTCAGGATGGAACTTATAGCTTATGGAGAGGATGCAGCGGGCTGACCCCGTTCACCAAAGTACCCAATTTCCCTGAAAACTGCATGCCCATCAAGGCTGCAATGTAGGGTGAGACATGGCCGCTTTAGGTATAGTTGAAGGCTACGCACGCCTCACTTCTCAGCCCACTTCGCCTCTCCGCCCACTGCGCCTCTGCCCCCCGCTCGCCCACGCACCGGGGTCCTGCCGGTTTATGCTTAAGTGAGCCTCGGTTAGGCTAGCCCCTCGGCTTGATGGTGCCGCCTTAGTGATATCGTACATGTGCCAAGCGTAGTTTTCAGGCGCAGTTTTTCAAGTGTGGTTTTCAAGTGCGGTTTTTAATTAAGCAAGAGCTTATCGAGCTACGCCAAATGGCAATAGCTGGTCGCTTAGCCCAGGGAAAGGCGGCATCGCCAGCAAAATGCATCATGAAGACAGCCCAACAAGGTCCGAACATATTTCTAAAAACTGAATGCATGTAAGAGATTGCCTGAAGCGGCTATATAAATCACATGATTCAAGGTGGAAAACCGCGCGTAACAGGACGAGCCGATTCCGCACCAAACACCTGAGCTTGCCGGGGCGGTGAGGGAGTTGGAAGGTGGTCTAGACCGCCGAGGGACCCCAAGCAAGTGGCCGGCTATTTGCTTGGCACACTGGATACGAAATCATAGCGGGACGTTTCAATTGCTTTTTTCTATAAGCAGCTCAGTCGCCCAATGAAAACTTGGTTGCAAAACAGCCATTCAGCGGTGGTCTCGCTCAGCAAGTGTATTGCGGCCACTGCACCTCTCCTCGGAACAACCCCTTTTCGGGGAACAAGCCAATACGCGGCAGATAATCGCACAGCGGAGTCCGAAATTTAGCTTGGCGTGCGGATTTCTCTGCCGATGATTGTGTCCGGGTGCTAAGATGTTTTGCAGGATTGACCGATATGCCTCCCACGTAAGCGTGCCAAGTACTCTGTACCTAGGCAGACCCCTCTCTATTACAAGGACACAACGTGGGAAGCCTCAAGCGGCTTAAAAGTGTCTTAGAAAATAGTGTCCGGGCCTCCATACAGGAGCACCACGGTTACAGAGTAGACAGGTCCTAGCTTGTAACCCTCAGTAAGATGCTGTGCATGCTCTTCAAGGCTGCAACTGTCATACTCTTATACTACTTGAGAGAGAAAAGCCAATTTTTTTTTTTTTTAACTAAGATTTCAAGTGAAACTTCATAATGAAAGTATATATTCAAATTATCTTTTAAACTAATGTCTTTTCAAATACTATCTTCTGTAAACTTGAAACTATTATAATAAAGATTTCTAATCTAGATGAGTATTTAGTAATATATAATTAGAAATAACTTTTAATAAAAAAACTCTGAAATAGTAATAAAATCTATGACTTATAATATTTAATAGTTATAACTAACTTAATAAATTTAAAAATATCATAACATATCTTCCTTGAGGAGAAATTAGCAGAATACTTTTTACAAGTTAATATATTGATTTTGAATACCTTAAAATCATAATTAAAATTATTTAAATAACTAAAGATAAAGACTTAAAGTTTTTTTTATATTAGTTTAAGTTGAAAAAGAAGGTTAGCTTTAAGAGAGACTAGACTACAAAAGTTAGATGCTATAGGCATTAGGACTAAACTAGTCCTAAGGAGCTAGTCACAAAAAAACAAGAGAGGTATAACAGTTGCTTATATAAGCTAAGCCATGAAGGTTGAATATCACAAGCCTCAAAGTCAAGTTAGCTCTAAAAGGTCAGTCACAATGAAGCAAGAGAGGCTAGCTATATGGTACAATGAAAAGGTAAGCTTAATAGTCTTAATAGTCTATTTATAGTAATTATAGTATTGACTAATAAAGTTCCCTTTTGGACCTTTCTCAGTTTCTTATATATACTAATGACTTTGAGAGGCTTATGAATAGAGACTTATCGGCCTTTCTTAGAACTAGTTTTTCTCCTTAACTTGTTTGGTAACTGGTCAGGCCCTTACTTAGTGGCTACCATAACAGAAAACCAATCATATGATATAATAGAAAGGATAAGCTTAATAGTCTTAATAGTCTATTTAAAGTAATTATAATATTAACTAATAAAATTTCTTTTTGGATCTTTTTTAGTCTTTTATATATACTAATGATCTTGAGGAGCTTACAGGTAAGGATCTACTTAGTTTCTTTTATATATATATATAAACTTTCTATTATCAATTATACTTCTATTATGAAGTTCTCATAATACTCATATAGTCTCCTCGCTACTGGCAGTACTTTTCGTTAGTAGCCGTACTCTTATATTGAGTTTTTATGATGTTTATATAGTTCTTTTGCTATTAACTATACTTCTATATATAATTTTTATACTACTTATATAATTTTTTTATTGCTAGCTATATGTAAGAACTCTCGATATCAAGGTGACACGAAGACACTCCAATGTCAAGGGATCTAAGGGGTTCAATAACAGTATGACATTACACCCCATAGCGATGACGATAGCTGGCTGACTAGTTTGTATCTAAGTAAGGTCTAGATGTATAAGGACTAATGGATAGACTTAATAGTTGATGGTTCAGAGCAACTTGATGTCAGTTCAGTTTAGAATATAGAGTAGATAGAATAGACTTGATTCTAGTAAGCAGAAGATGTAAAAGAACTGATTGCTAACCTTCAGCAGGAGGCCAGTGAACTACTTATATATATGATAGGCATTTAACAATGGACTAGACGTTATAAAACAATAAGGATGTATGCTTGCGGAATTCATATAGTCATATAGACGAGTCGCCATTTACGTAACCCGAGCTAATTACCTGGTCGCAGAGTCCTAAATGGCCTTATTGAGTAACTGACTGCAGATCATGATACTATACTCTTTACTGTTAGCTATACTCTTATGTGAAGTTTCTTTATTACATTATTGGCAGGGCCTTGTAGGCCCTATTCATATGTTACTAACTTAATATATTATATGTAAGATAGTCTCTCCTATATTTTACTAGCTTTTCTTAAAGCTAGTCTTTCTTTTTAACTTGTTTAATAGTGAACCAGGCTCTTACCTAGCAGTCACTGTAACACCACCACTCAAGTTCACAATTTGGTAAATTTTGCTATTATTTTCAATTATATTGATGCTCTTAAAATGAATCTAAAGCATGTACTTTTTTATACAGTACTACCGTTTCAAAGTAGTTAGAGCTGTCATGTGATCATCAAAAAGCATGTCATATCGCGGGGACTTGTCAACGTCGAAAAATTTACAATCTAGTCATCTACGAGGAGCATAGTAGTAAAGACCGATTTCCCAATTCCAAAATTTTTACCTGCACAATGCTTTAATCACTGATCACCGTCTCTGAATCTAGCTCGTGTTCCACCGTTGTCATCCTTTCGGCTCTCGCAATCTTGAGTTTAGGCTCGTCAGAGTCTCTTGAAGTCTAAAATCAGCAGCTTCTTAATGGCGACTCCAACAATTAGGCTCAATAGTGGCCTGGAAATGCCTCAAGTAGGCTTTGGCCTTTGGAAAGTCGAAAATAACAGATGTGCGGGAATCGTACACAACGCAATCAAGGCAGGGTATCGTCTATTTGATGGCGCATGCGGTTCGTGGAGATCGCTGGATCTAACTGGTCATTGCTGACGATGCGCCCAAAGACTACGGCAACGAAGTTGAAGCTGGCCAAGGAGTGGCCCGTGCTATCCAAGAGGGCTTAGTCGAGCGCGAGGACCTGTTTCTCGTTTCGAAACTTTGGAATACCTTCCATGACGCGGATAGAGTAGAACAACTGTGCAAGAAACAGCTTGCAGATTGGGGTATCGAATATTTTGACTTGTTCCTAATGCATTTCCCTATCTCTCTAGAGTATGTTGACCCTTCCGTTCGGTATCCACCTGGTTGGTTCTACGATGGCAAAGACGATATTAGACCAGGCAAGACAACTATCCAGGAGACATGGCAGGCCATGGAGAGACTGGTTGAGAAGGGAATAGTTAAGAGCATTGGTATCTCCAATTTCCAGGGCTCTTTGATTATTGATCTCTTGCGATACGCCAAGATCAGACCTGCAACGCTTCAAATCGAGCATAACCCGTATTTGGTCCAGCCAGACCTTTTAAAGCTCGCTGAAGCCGAAGGCATTGCTGTGACAGCCTTCTCATCTTTTGGGCCGCTGTCTTACGCTGAGTTAGAGTGGCAGAAAGCCAAGAACGCACCCCCACTCTTTGAAAACCACACGATCGTCGAAATTGCTAGAAAACATAACAGGACACCTGCGCAGATTCTCCTTCGATGGGCTACCCAAAGGGGTGTTGCTGTCATTCCAAAAAGTAGTGACCGGGGCAGACTGCTGCAAAATCTCAATGCTATAGGGTTTGATCTGGAGAATGGAGAAATCGAACAAATCAGTGCACTAGATCAAAACTTAAGGTTTAATAACCCGACTGACGTGAGTAACCACCTATCTTGCGAATAAGAAAATTGTGTTGACAGACATTACAGTATCTTGGAACATTCCATATCTTCGCATGAGAATAAAGGGTTATGGTAATCCACAACTTGGACTTGTACCAGAACTAAAATAATATTCAGTCGGCGTGACAGCTAAAGATTCGCAATCCCTGTGGCAAATAGTCTCATGCGCTTCCTAACCATAATTTGACGACGACCGCAGCTACCTCCAAAGTCATCATCATTCTCGCTGGTAAATCTGACCATCCCCCGACGATCCTCCGCAACCCCAATACCTTTTATCTAGCCACTTAGGCAACTAATTACTATAACATATTCTCCTAGCATGCACTAGTTTCAGCCACTCAAGGAGGGAAATCCGGGAAAGAGGTGGTAAGAGGAAGCTTCATCACAGTGCCGTCTCCGACAACCCACCCATTGTATGGAAACTTCCAGTAGCAGCAGGTAGGAGACACTCTCTTGTGGGTTATTTCAACCCGAAAATGATCCCTTGTGATACCGCCTTCAAGCAGGCTTTCCCTGGTTGGGATCAATGCCAAAATCAGACATGCCACCCAGCTCAAGGCAAGCCCTATCGTGGTACAGAAAGGGCTGCAACCAAGGTGGAGGGTTTTAATTCTTCGCATCTCCGACCTCCTGTTTCCTGATGCGGATTCGCATACAAGAAAATAACTATTACTAAGCGTAGTAGTTGCCTTCGGCCCATTTGGTTGCACCCCGTTACAATGGAATTGAGGGGAAAAACTGAGTTTCGAGCCCCGAAACCACGGTTTTCAGTAGTAAGGTAGGAGTAGCTTTTTTCAAACTCCATTTTGTGCACAGCCCCATTAAAGTACCACAACCGTAACCACAAGAGAATAAGGTATACCAAACAGGACCCAGGGCCTCAGTTTTATGGTTTGACAAAACGGAGTTTTGGTTTGGTGAAGGAAAACCGGGAAACGCTCAAAACCACGGTTTTGCGAAAATGAGCCGCCAAACGGGGCCTTGGCATTTCAGTGTTCTCCTACTCTCAATAGGCTCAGCGCAAAGTGAAGGTCCTGACCTCTTGCTCTCCGTCAAATACTCTACCATCCATCAACCCATGAACATAGCATTCCCCAACCAGCCGGTAGACTTGACCTCCACCAGCCTCGTCCACGCTTTCCCCATCCGCGCGCAATACAAAAGGGGTAGAAGCTCCAAGGAAAATGACAACAGAATCCTTAATCTTAGCTGCCGGTGGAACTAAAGCCATGTATCCTGACCGCGTCGTGGCGAATTTCCGGCGAGCTCCGCATCCGCCAAAGGCCAGGGTGAACCCGGCACAGCGCTGAATATCAACCGATAGTTGTGGAAATTGGCGTGCAAATGCAGGCGACGACATATCTCTCAGTACATCGTTTTCGAATGCTTCCGCGAATGCATCTTGGCTGAGTTCGTCCGCGGGCGGGTCGGCTGCTCGGCGAATCTCAGAGTAGCGAGTGTGCATAAAGTCGTGTACTCGGCACCACGAGGCGTATGACTGGGAGAGATCTGGCGAAGCAGGTTGTGTTGGATGGTCTACGCCGCCGACGAGCGTTCGCCAAAAAGCTTCAGGTAGATCTTGGCCATACCTGTCCTGTACGGTAGCGCTTGCGTGGGCTTTGGCTTTGGCTTCTTGATGCCACCTGAATATCTCTGGTAGCTGCTGATTCACTATGTCTCCATGTGTGTCTGCGGCAAAGCTCGTAACCTGCACCCCCATGTCTTGAATGGTGTCAATCATAACACCCTTGAGGGTAATTTGATTTGAGCCTTGCTCTCTAGGAACTTGTTTTGAACCGGAAGATGCACGGTAAAGTTTGGATGTAGTGCTACCAAGGGGGGCCGGCATCGCTGTGTTACTCCTGTGCTCCCAATCAACCGCCCATGATGGAAAATCTTCTCTCCCGCCATATCCAGTACCTGCTAAGCACAGGTAGTTTAGGGAGTTTTCATGGGTAAGTATGTATCTGGCTGTCTCTTGGTATACTGCTGTAGGTGACTTGGAATAATCTGGTATGACTGCCATTGTCCCTACGAGGCCCTGTAGAGCATATACCTTGTCTCTCACATCTGTGGCTTTGGAAGTAGAACATAGAGTCATGATTTCAGAAAGCGGTATCGTCGATTCGCTCTGAATTCGGCGCCGAATGGAAGCCAAGGTCAAGATATGTCGCTGCCCGTTCATAGTTGACCCAGTCGGTTGAACAATTTGCGCCTGTAGCAGGAGGCTTGGCCATGGCTGAACTAGGAGTTTCCTGAAGATATGGATAAATTGAGCCCATGGCATGGGATAGCCCCCGTACACGATGGTAATCGTCTTTGCCACTGCAAGCTCCTGAACAATCCAAACTCGTGACCAATAACGATGACCGAAGAATTTGTCCAGGTTGGGCCACCATGGGCGCCCAGCACGTCCTGCTCTCTCAATACGCGCCCGCATTTCGTCATCGCTTCCGTCGTGAGATAGCAGTTGGTAATATAAATACATCAAGAAACCAACCACATTCTTCGACTCGGGAGGATTTCCTAGCCAGATGATGATCTCGGACGCCCGTTCATAGATTCTCCTCATCAGTTGGACTTGCTGTTCCTTTTCTCCTATATCCGCTTGATTGATGCAGATAGAGTCGATCCAGAGCGTTGTAGGGTGCCAGACCGAGGCGGACCACTCAAGGAGCTCCCGCACATTACGTGTTACCATCAACCGCTTGCCGTCAATGGTGATGTGGTCCGCTTTCGCAGAGGTTCCCCAAGTGTATGAGATAGCTTCGTAGGCGGGTGCATTGTTCAAAGGCTCAGGGACTAAATTATAGTGAATTCCGGAAAACGGTCTTTTAACCACTTGAAGCAATCTAATCTCTGTCGTACCCAGCGGTAAATACTTATAGAGTTCACCCTCTGTACTTTCGGTGCCATTGCTGGTGAATTCTTGCCTTGTTGGCCAGATGCTTGCTAGAACTCTGCCGCGGAAGACGTCGAAAAGATCTATAAAAGCTCTAAGGATCGCTATCGTTGCCATTCGACAAATACTTGTAGATGAACTGAGTATGGTTGCCCATGGTCGACTTACTGATCTGAAGTAGACGCGGACCCAAGGCCAAAGTAGGCTCATGGCATACAAGACAATAGAAATTAGAATAATTACACATCCCACTCGCATTAGCATGAATGCTATTGTGCGAGGCCAGAAGCGATACCAAAAACAAAGAGTGCTGAAATACGCAGCTAAAGCTAAAGATAGTATTCGTAGGCGGTATCTTGGAGTCGTAGGTTCCCTTGCAACTCTTTGGTATAGACGATACGTGAACTGCCAAGGGTCACGCATTAATATAAAGAGAATAATGTGAGTCCAACGTATGGTTGCCCGACTGGAGAGGCCAAAGGATTTAAGTGCGAATGCAGGTGAAAGCCAGAAACCTCCGGCGTTGGCAAGCAGGATATGGATTCCCGCGATGAAGATATTGTATGGGATCATCCGGAAGCTCAAAACAAAGCGGGGCCGTCTGTCCATATCGTAGGATGCGTCCACAAAACAGACTACTTGAAAGGGGGAGGTTGGGATATTTTAAACTCCTACTTCGTAGAGGTGGTGGTGGTGGTTATCTAACGAGCTGAAGGGGGTGCTCAAAGGATTTTAGCCGCCGGGAAAGAGGCAAAAGAAAACAGAGGACCGTGGCTTGCTCAGGGCGCCTCACCTAGTTGCTGCCGCTTTAAGTGTTGAAACAGGTAGCAGCGGAGCATAACCATATATTTTAGAATAGAATTGATTAATTGGCAAGAAGGTTCTTGTGAGGTGACATTGCCGTTGTGGTGCCAAGAAAGCAAAAGGGGTAAATGAGCGAAAGCGGTATGGTGTCAGCCACATACAAGCCACCCGGAATGCTAGCTACAACTGTTACTTTCACAAAGAAGTCTTTCGGCCCTCCTTCTTTTCCTTCTGGGAGATAAAATGTTAGAACTTCAGACCTTCAACATTGCCAATATCTTCTTCGCGTGGTCTTGGTCAAGCTCGTCGAGGCCACACAGCAAACTGAATTGGAAAGGCATGTTGGCAGTATGGTTGTTGTCAACCCATTAGGCGGATAAGATTGGGCGGAGGGGAGTTTCGTGATATGTAAAGGCAGTTCATGTCTGCATAGTAGGATACACGTGGTGAAAGTTGAGTAGGTCTATGGCTCCCCAATCTCCGGGTTGAACCCCCACGTATACGATACTCCCAGAGAGATGGCGTTTTATGACACAGCTCTTGAACGGAGGCCTCAGTGATCGCTATGGCGGTGAAGGCGCCTTGCGGGTTATATAATCGTGAACTCCCTCGCAATAGGCTAGAATTGCAGTACTTGCGTAGCGATAATGCCTAATTGAAATACGGCTAGAATGCGATTGGCCTTATTCTTCTAAGACGGCATATCCAAAGAGAGTGTTAGATAGTAACTATGAGGGGCCTGATAAGGCTGACAACAGGAGTCATATGTGACTCAATGAATGGCTCGACTCCCAACCTCATTGCTACTGCCTCCGTATGGTGGTGATCTATGACGTCATAGTAGTGAAATGACCGCTTGCGGTGACAGCAATGCTGTGCCGTAAATGACTATGTGCTAGATATCTATTGCGAAAAATCCAGCTGCCATATCTGATGCCGTTGGCGGAAGTTGCATCGTGGTTTATAAGGTTTTCCAGGGTTGGCATGGAAGCACTCAACCCCGCCTTAGGCATCCTGGAGCGCGTTCAGTCCCATAGTTGTACAACAGGATGCCTCGCCATTTATAACCTCTATGTGTGATTCGTGAAAAACTTCTCACAGGCCACGGATTTGTGGCGCCGGGTTGACCGTCAAATACATATCACTACGAATTTCCTTAGCTTTGCCTCCTTTAATCGCTTCGCACACATTCCTCATGTGGTTGCCTGCAGGGGGCCTCTGTATTGTCAGTTGAAGTGAGGCTTGTTAAAAGTATAGCCGTCTACACACTGGTACCTTAATAAAACTCTATTTAGTTTCTCATCCTGTTTAAGCCAATCGGGTCCAGAATTGTAGGCAGGCTGGCTCAGCGCGGTCAAAGTCCTTAGGTTTTCACGATCATGGCGTAGCGGTGAAATCTCAGTATCTAAGGTTTTCAAGATAAGGTGAGAACCTCGAGTACGAATGTCAGTGAGGCTGAGCAGATGCAGAAGGAGTGCAGAAGGGAGAAGTGTAGTGGAGGGAGAGCGGATAGGAGGGAGGGGAAATGGTGTAGGCTGTGCGCCGCTGCGCCATCCCCGGATTCCTCGCTAAGTTGCGTGGCGAGTCTAACGGTTCGACGTTGGTCGGCTCGCGTCAATTAGCGTGGGAATTTTAGTCGGGGTTTTATACAATCAGGTCTCCTACACTTCGTAAACCCTTGCCAAGGTTGACACTCACCGTTGCAAGACTGATTAGCGAATTTGAGAGCTTAAAGCCGTTGAAGCCTTGTTGCATGCTTCCCTTCTGCCAGAGGGTGCTCTCGTACCTTAAAATAGAAGAGGCTTGCGATAGCCACGCTAACCGGCAAGAGGCCTTCCATGCCATGCAGCGAGGTCGACTATCCTGCACATAGCTCTGGCAATTTGACCAGTTTGCATCTGAGTTGAGGCCAGAAAGAGCAGCCATGGAGAAACTTGCCGATAAGAATACGAACATACCTCGGATTGCGCTGCTAGGCATCATGTTGTTGCCTGTAAGGCTGTGGTCTGCCTTGCTACTGGCTGTAGCGTTAACGAACGTTCGCTGACGTCGTGAGTAGCATCACTTATGGTCATGTTATGGTTGTACGTCTAAACGAGAGAACGAGATGGGCATTCAAGAGAGGCAAGGAACGATTTCAATTGTCATTGCTTGCGTTGGGTGTTGCCTATTGACTATTGACATATGAAATACTAGCTAACTTACATAGTAGAGACTGTCGGCAGCTTAGCTGCGAGAAGGGAGTTGGAGACCCTTAGATATTGGAGGCCTTCAAGCATAGCCCACACAATTCGTTGGAGGCTTCCACGGGACTGGACGGGGCCGCATAGCTGCAAGGCTTTATTCGGCAGATCATAATAACTAGGCAGAATCTTGACGCGGATACCGTGGAGCACGCCGATATCCTACATGGCGAGGCATTGGTTTTGGGGCAGTAGTTCTATAAGGATATAAATTCTGTTCTCCCCAAAGCAAAATCAACAGTCCGACCGATATCCACACGAGTATAACGAACCATCAACCGTTGGGTTTGATTAAATCAACTCTCTTTCGTCGCCATGTTAGGACTTCTTGCTGTCTCGCTCTCCATCGTTCTTTTTGCGTCCGAGTGGGTTCTTGCTGCTTTGATCCTCAAGGACCGTGGTATGTGTGCTAGCTGATCGGTCAAGGAACAGCCACGGGCTAACTGAGTGACCACCAGCCGTGTCCCCGATCAATCTGCCCGACCTAGCGGATATCTCAAAATTGACTCTGTTCGCGCAATACTCTACAGCGGCTTACTGCAAGGATGTCCTTAACACTCAAGAGACACTCCCACTAGGGTACCAGACAAAAGTGCGCTGCAAGTCGGGAAACTGTCCCTTAGTAGAAGCCGCAGAAGCCCTAATAATCGTTGGGTTCGACAGGTTGGAAGATGCTGGTGTAGCGTGGGACTCGTCGAAAAGTGTTGATGTAGGAGGATTTGTGGCGGTTGATAAAACTAACCACAATATGATCGTCTCATTCCGAGGCACCTCTAACACCGAGGACCTCATGGATGATGCTAAGATCATCCAAAAACCCTGGAAGTGCGATGGCTGCTGGGCACATCAAGGTTTCGCTCAATTCTGGGAGGCAGCTTCGGTTATAGTTAAATCTGCCATCTCTGCGTACCAGGATGATTTCCCAAACTATCCAATCGTTGTCACGGGCCACAGCCTTGGAGGGGCCATTGCTACTCTAGCTGCGATGGAATTACGAGATATGTTTTCTTCCACGTCTGTGGTAGGCTTTCCCGACACATCTCTTCCCCTCCCTCAACCTTATACTCCTCTACGAACTTTTCCTAACACCGTATACTAACACCATATATCTACCTAGTACCTCTATAATTACGGCGCTCCTGAGGCAGGAAACCAAGCTCTAGCCGACTTCGTCACCAAACAAGGGGGCAATTTTCGTGTCACACACTTCGACGATCCGGTTCCGCGACTGCCGGGAACATCGCTCTATGCCCACACCACCCCAGAGTACTGGATATCGTCGAAAAATTTTGTCCCCGTGACGGCTGCGGATATCAAGTACATGCCTAATGGGGGAGGAGATGCGGGCTTTTACACCACTGACTTTGACGCACACCATTGGTACTTCGGTCATGTCGATGTCTGTTAAGACGCGAGATGATCCTAGTGGTTTCGTATCTTGCACTTTTTAAATTATTTATTCTCCTTTCGTAACGGAGAGCGAGAACCTCGGGTATTTCCAGTAGGGATTGGTTAAAGGCATAACCCTCTTTGGGGGGTATGTGAGTAATTAACCCTAAATACTAGTATAAGATCCACACTTCCCTAAGCTAGCGTAATCACTATGGCTAAAACTGTCGGAATTGTCATTATCGGCATCTGGATGCCTATCGCCAAGCCTCCTAAATTTGTTACATGGCTCGTTTGTTGGTTCGAGAATCAAAATGGCGATCATTGACATTAGGGGTTTGCTTGTTGAAAACCATGCCATCTACTCATCTACTCTCTTCCGTTAAGGCCTCTAGACGCCAGAATATCTAGCCCAGATTTGAAACCTTCCTGTCCAAGGTACAAGTGCCTACTCCAAGCACTCCAGGTTTAGAAAGTTGAATAAGACATAACCAAGGCTTGGTGGGGAATTGGCGTTCCGCGGTAAAGAGTTAGAGAAGGCGAGTGAGGTGTAAGTAGAGATAGGGGGCCAAGGAGAAGAGAGGACTGAGCCACGTAGTAAAAGTGAGGCTGCTGGATTTGGGAACTTTATGTTGCTTAGAGTATAGGGTAAGGCTGACTCCAAGAGGTCATGTAATTAGCTAAGTTTAAGGTATGGATGGAGGTATTCATGGCACTTTTTCGGACCGGCGTAACGCGATCGATCAATCTCTCGGTCCATGCCGTGGGTATCACTGTCATAACGGGAAGGTCACTGGCCCTGAGTACAGATAGCCGCTTGGCTGCGGTTGTTGGAGTTGATAACCTTATACATTAAGCACTGCCCCCATCAAAAGTGCCATCCGTTGGTCCAATAAGCCCCTAAAAGTGGCTTGTCACTCAACTTATATAGATCTGCCGGCTCGGAGTAATTTGGGATGGAGGTTAAAGTGTTGAGGATTCGCGATGGCAAAGCAGCGTGGAGTCACGTGGTGAAGCCTTACACGATCGCGGGGTGTGAGGCGCTCGCGAACAAAAAGCAATTATTTTCCGCCTCAAGCGAGCCACAGCGGAGAGTTAAAGTTGAAAGCAGGTAATGAACGTGAAGCGCAGACTGGAGGTTCTGTCTCTTGCAACGACAATTTGGGGGTTATTACTACGGCTGGATTTTCCCTAGGTCTCCCTGATCGTGCTCACGTTTGTGACACCTTGTCCTCTCGCAATGGGATCGATATTTCCAAAGGGTCCAAGCTTTACGTTGGATACCTTCTCCGTGCGTCCTAACTTCCAGGGCATTGCTTGCCTAGCTGATAGTCTCTCCTACAGAACAAGGACTTCATTGTCAAGGACTTTGTCGAGTCTCTATCCGATAGTGCGATTCCTGTGAATCGGCGCTCAGGTCCTTCCCCCGCAGGTTGGTTTACTTTAACATCTCTCTTTCCCGCGGGGCGGGTAATCTAATCGTCTTCGTCTCCAGCATTTGACCCGAAGCCGCTGATTCGGGCCTTCGAGCATGCCCTCTCCCGCCTAGCAACCCTATCTGATGACCTCCAATCTCGTGAATCTGAGCTGCTAGGTTCAGTTCGCCGCGCTGAAGTACAGCATACGCAAACCCTCGAATCGTTGGGCAAGAAGCTAGATCAAACGATAGACTCCTTTCAGAGCCTCGACATCTCCTTAAATAATGTCTCTGCCACCGACAGCGGCAGTGATGGTGGCGGACAAGTGGCTGTCAAAATCGGTGAGAAGCTTGAGGAATTAGACAGACAGCGGAGGCGGGCTCAAGATGCCAAATTCCTGACGCAGTGCTGGCTGGAGGTTAGTGAGAAGGGGCAACTGTCGTCTTTAGAAGGTGTGCGGAAGCAAGGAGGCGGAGAGGGGAAAGTGCGATGTGCGGTTATAGCAAGACAATTGATGAGGATAAGCCAAAGGTTGGATCCTGGAAGCTGGGGACAGACCAATGGAAATGGGCGAAGTGCCAATGCAGCAAACGGTCCTCGAAGCACTAGAGGTGGCGGCTATAACACAAAGGAGTTGATCGAAAAGTTTTCGGAGACCTTGGAGAAGGATCTCTTAAAGCAGTTTGATCATTTCTACCGAAGACAGAATTTCGACTCTATGCGGGTGAGCCTCACTTGAACCCCAAGAGGGCTATGGGAGGATATTGATGGTTTCTAGGAATGTGCAAATGTTCTCGCTGATTTCAGCGGAGGAGCGAGCGTGATTGGTCTGTTTGTCAATCAACATCAATTTTTTATCGATAGAAGCCAGTTGATCACTGAGGAAATTACCGGAGATGGGGAATCGTAAGCTTTGGTCTCTCCGATATAAGTTTGGGAACTCGCTGACCCTGGGGCTTAGATGGGAAAGATTGGCGGATCCCGATGCAGAACCACCGGGAGTAGAAGCCAGCCTGCAATCTTTGATCGACGAGGTCAAAGTGGTTGTGCAGGAAGAGTCTTTTATCATCAAACGCGCGTTCCCCTACTATGAGCTGGTTCTCGGTAGATTTCTTCAACGTGTTTTCCAACAATCTGTAAGAATCATATACGTTCCACTTGTGGATTCGGGAGACTTTGCTAACCAATTGCGGCAGATTCAACAGCGGTTGGAGATGGTTCTGGATAAGGCAAATACTATCTCCTCTCTGGCTTTCCTACGATCATTACAAGCAGCAAGAAGCTACATCAACACCTTGGTTGATGATTTAAAAACGCATGGGTTAACAGAGCACCCTGACCCTCTATCCTCGCAGAGTAACATAACACTTGATCAACAGTTGGATGATCTCTTTATTCCATATCTTGTCGGGTCTTCGTATATTGAGCGAGAAAAGAAGAGCTTGGAAGAGTTGTATTCTTCCCTGCTGTTCAAGTTCAACTTGTACCATGTAAGTTTCCTACGCTCTTCGGTTTGCTCAATCTCCACCTTTTAACTTGCTCTTTCGTAATAGTCCCGAAGGAAGAAACTTCCCACTACCTTTATGGCGACCTTGGCAAAGTCAGGAAGCGAACTCATTGCTTCAGCTAAAGACGCCTACCTCGAGCGACTAGAATCCTCGGAATTCACAATTGGCCAAAAGGCTATACTCTTGAGGCTAGCCGGTTTGAAAAATGCGGATCAAAAGCATAACGAGATTGAAGTCTCAGAACAGGATGGCGAATTGAGCGTTACGAATGCGAAGAGAATGCTCAAGTGGTTGGCTGAGGGCGTTGGAAGAGGGTTAGAATTGAGTGGGGGAAATGAAACGCCCAAAGATGTGTCTGCCTTGTTGAACCTGCTATTGGCGAACATGGGCGAGATCTATATCGAGACGGCATTAGAAGCGTAAGCTGCCTCACCACAGCTTGAAGACCACACGAGCGATGCTAACACTTTTCAGCGCATGTGACGCAGCAGCAACCCAAGAAACGAGCAAAACCGAACCCGACCTCTCCTACCTCCCTCACCTCCGCCCCGCAATCAGCATCATGCACCTAATGATAACCTGCATACACACGGTCCTCGTCCCTCTCGCATCTTCCAACACGACGGTCCGACGGGAGATGGAGAAGACGACGAATCTTGCCATCAACCGTATGGAAGAGAAGACTAATAATGTGATTCAACGGACTATAGATGTCGTTTTGAATTGGGTGAGTAAGCTACTTGCGGGACAGAAGAAA
This sequence comes from Glutinoglossum americanum, assembly GCA_020080175.1. Taxonomy (NCBI): domain Eukaryota; kingdom Fungi; phylum Ascomycota; class Geoglossomycetes; order Geoglossales; family Geoglossaceae; genus Glutinoglossum; species Glutinoglossum americanum. Next base: position 19,342 of record JAGHQL010000170.1, read on the forward strand.
TCGGATTTTAGACCGAAGGATGTTGCTGTCGAGGTGGGGAGTGTGTGGTTAGAGATGTTGCAGACTCCGGTTAGATGAACCCCCCTTCTTGCCATCTTACCAATCACAACCTCATCAATACTAATGATATGTGAAAAAAATAACTTAGACCTGCCTCTCCACCTCCACCTTCCTAGCTAAAGTCCACCACCTCGCAACCCTCTCCCTCAACGGCCCAAACCTTACGACTTTCTCCACCGAGCTCGCCACCGGAATCCGCTCCCTCTTACTCGAGCACTTCAAGAAGTTCCCCGTCAACGCGGCAGGCTCACTCATGGTCACGAAGGACATGACGAAATACACCTCACTCCTCAGTTCGTGGCCGCTGGCCGAGGGGTTCCGCCCTAGCTTAGAGATCTTGGGGGAGATTGGGAATTTCTTCGTTTTGGGGCCAGAGGCGCTGAGAGAGAGGTTGAAGGGGGTTAGTGGGGGGTTGGAGAGAGGGGAGTTGAGGGCGTATGTCTTGAAGAGGGAGGATGCGGGGAGTGTTGGGATGCAGACGTTGTTGGGGGTCTTGTAATTCTTTCCTTGCTTCCCTCTTTCGATTCTTTTTACCTTTCAAAAAAGCTAGCTTCCCCCATTTAGGGGGCCCCGCGAAATAGGAGAGCAATTGGTTGGGGTAAAATACCGTATATTCAATTATGGAACCGGATCTTATTGCCATTAGATATATAGGCTACTGTGGGATTAACTAATCATTTTCCTCTATTGTTATCCTTATTTCTGTTGTTGTTGGTGGTGCCAATGGTGAGTCACGTGATATCTAATATCGCACGTCGCCGCTTACCGTAGCCTCGGTATCGCAACTGAACCGAAAATTACAAAATACGCGTTAAATCGGAAATCCGGCGACCCAACAACACACAATACGGGGAACCTTGTAGTCACGGCGCGTACTTTCCACCGACATCTTCCTCTCAACACCGCCGATAATAGTGTTGACTTGTACCCATTCTCTTGGTGCATAGCCTCACATATCGACTGAACAATGTCCTTTCTCGGTGGCGCAGAGTGCTCCACAGCAGCTAATCCGCTAAGCCAGTTTGCGAAGCATGTCCAAGATGACAAGTCCCTCCAACGAGACAGGCTTGTCGGAAGAGGTCCGGGGGGTATGCAGGAGGGGATGAGAAGTCAAGGCGTTGTTGGTGGTCAGGATAAGGTGCGTGACTTTTTGGAATGTTCGTTCGGTGGTTCGGACTGGGAGTTTGTTCTTTCTTTGTAACGAAGGAGTTCTTTGGCTGAGGCTTGGGCAGCGGGAAGCGGATGGGGTAGCAACTTGTTAGATCCGTTGTCGGGAGGCGATGGCTAATCCTAGTGAGCCCGTAGATGATGGATGAATTCCTTCGACAGAACATCGTCCCTCTTCCTCAAGGGCCAGCCCCGGCATTCGCTATGGAGCAAATGCGAAGAGAACTGGACAGCATCCAAACTCCTCCGCTGCGATCACACAATGCTTCTCCCGGATGGGCAGCGGAGTTCAATCCGCAGCTCGAGGAACAAGCAAGGATGGAGGCCGCGTTTAGACAAGGTCCTAAACACGCTGGGCTCAACCCCGCTGAATTTGCTCAGCTCCAACATATGGCGCAGAGTGGAGCGGAGACGGCCGCTCGGCCTATGAGTACACCACAGACGCTGGGGGCTTACCAGCGCCCGATAGCAATGGGTTATGGTGGTATGGGTATGGGCATGGGGGTAGGAATGAACATGGGGATGATGGGACAACCCTCTTATATTGTAGCCAACCAAAATCTCGGGCAGGGTGTGGTAGAAGGAAAAGGCAAGGGGAAGATGGTCGAGTTGGATGATGAAAATTGGGAAGCGCAATTTGCGCAGATCGACGCGGAGGGACAAAAGGATTTAGATGCTGAAGCAAACGCGGCGATAGAGAGGGAACTGGATGATATGGACAAGTCAGTCGCATCCGAGACCAATGAGTTTGGAGATTTCGAACCCCTTTGGAGGAGCATTCAAGCTGAAACTGCTGCTTCCAGGGCGGAAACTAGTGCTCACATGATGGGCCAGAATTTCGATTTTTCCGACATGGATCAGTGGGATGGGTTTGAGGACATCCCAAACATACAGACGATCAGGGATCCCCAACTCGGCGATTATCTATTCGAGGAGGGGAATCTCTATAAGGATGTCGGTGACCCGTTCGGCGAGGGCGTGCGGATCATGCAAGAGGGAGGCAACCTGTCTCTTGCCGCTCTCGCCTTTGAAGCCGCCGTGCAGAAGGACCCCGATCATGTCCGGGCCTGGACCATGCTCGGCCACACGCAGGCCCAAAACGAAAAAGAGTCTCCAGCCATTCGCGCTCTCGAGCAAGCCCTCAAACTTGACTCGGATAACCTGGAGGCCCTGATGGGGCTTGCTGTATCCTATACCAACGAAGGCTACGACTCTACCGCATACCGAACGCTGGAAAGGTGGCTAGCAACGAAATACCCCCAGATCATAAGCAAAAACGACCTCTCCCCTAACGTAGACGTCGGCTTTACGGACCGCCACCAACTCCACGAGAAAGTCACCAACCTCTTCATCCGTGCCGCGCAGCTCTCCCCCGCCGGTGAGCAAATGGACCCAGACGTCCAAGTCGGGCTCGGCGTCCTCTTCTACGGCGCGGAGGAATACAGCAAAGCCGTCGACTGCTTCTCCGCGGCGCTCGCCTCCACCGAAAGCGGGACCTCCAACCGCCACGACCAGATCCACCTCCTCTGGAACCGCCTTGGCGCGACGCTCGCCAACTCGGGCCGCAGCGAAGAAGCCATCTCCGCGTACGAGAAGGCCCTGACGCTGAACCCGAACTTCGTGCGCGCGCGCTACAACCTCGGCGTGTCGTGCATCAACATCGGGTGCTACGCCGAGGCCGCACAGCACCTCCTGGGCGCGCTGGCCATGCACAAGGTCGTCGAGCGGGAGGGGCGGGAGCGCGCGAGGGAGGTTGTGGGCGGCGAGATGTCCGAGGGCGAGCTCGAGCGCTTGATGTGTCAGAATCAGAGCACGAATCTTTACGATACCCTCAGGCGCGTGTTTAGCCAGATGGGCAGGAGGGATTTGAGCGATCTGGTGGTTACGGGGATGGATGTGGAGGTTTTTAGGAAGGAGTTTGAGTTTTAAAAATACATCACGTCCTACCTCCCGCTCTGACCATGGGGTTGGTGTTCTTTTTCTTTCCTTCGTTGTTGGGTTTAGGGCCGGGGGAGAAACGCAATGATGGTGGTTACGACGGTGATGATGGGTATTTGAATATCTCCCCTTTTCTTTTTGGTTCCGCATACGGTGTATGGCCTCACTTCTCTCCCTTCCCAACCCCCCAAACCGCTAGACGAAAGTAGCGGATCTCCTCGTATAATCTAACTAGACGTTTCTCTCTCTTTTTCACCTCCACCTTCCCATTTCTATTCCCGTCTCCGTCCCTTTCCGCTATAGCCTAGCCTATCTAGACCAATCAATCAATCAATCCGCATCCATACCCCCCAGGGTCCCCGGGATCCCGCCCCGAACCTCTCAGGGCCACTCCAGGCCCACAGGGAGGAACCCCCCGATGCTATTTTCGGAAACGAGTGAATGTTGCATTGGAGGGTCAGTGAATGAGCGGGGTCGAGGGGTATATAGGGTTTTCGGGTCGTTGAATCTTTCCGTTTTCTTTTCCTTTTTTCCACTGTGTCCTTCCTAGTCCTGGCTTCTAGGAAAAGGCGGAGTGTGGTCCGTGGGGGATTTTGGGACGAGGTGTGTTTTTGTCGGGTATGTTTTGTTAGTTTCTTATGTGTATGTATATATATGTATTTTGGTTTTTGGTTGGCTGACTTGGTGGGGGTGTCGTAGGTTGGGTTGAGTCGAGCCGTGCGCGTGGTGGTGGGATGGGTATATAACCCCCCACCTCCTTTTCCCGCCGCTAGAGCTGCACGGTCTTCTGCCCTTTTTCGGGGTGTGTACTCCGCTACATAGGCTGTGTGGTGGAGTTGGACCTGATTGGGGCGTTTTTGAGCCCTGACAGTGGGGCTTGCCTAACTGGGTCAGAGATAGTGAGCTTTTTTATCCCCACGACCCCTTTTTCTTATTCATATTCTCGCAGACGCTCTTCTTGCTTTCTTTGGTGTAGCTGCTGACTGGTGGTTGGGATACAAGACCGATGGATACCGCACCGGCCCCTGACCGGGATACCTTGAGGATATCCAAGGGGTGAGTGAACATCGCCCCTCGTTCCCCGAATGAGCGTCATTCTTTGCAATGGGCTTGTCCCTTGCGGTGTGGCCATCTATGCTAGGGAGAATATCCGGACCTACTTATCTGGCCATTCCTTCGCTGTTTTTGGCCAGCTTTTATCTTCCTTGGGCGTCGTTCTGGATGGAAAATGCCGCGTCAAGCGTCCTGACATTTTGATCCCTACGAGCAGGCCTTCATCCCTGCGAAGCTCACATCGAGATATACTATCTCGCTCTAGTCGCCTTGGAGCGGAAGCTCCGCTCTTTCGCTACCGGGTCTACCTCCGATATTTAGGCATGTTCTCACCCTCTCCCACTACCTTTTGTTTTCCGTGCCTCCCGCTTCATCCTTCCCTGCATTACCGTGGCGTACTGGAACCAACGACACCATTTGACTTTTGGGCCGTTGCTGGGTCGGGCCCAGTCCCACCTACAATTCCAACATATCCTCCTCAACTCATGCACCTTTCTCCCACTCAGCAGCTTGCGGCTCCAGCTCTCGGTTAGGATCAAACGGCTGCCTCCTCTGGTCACCCCTTTCGCAAGGTCCCGGATAATATTCCTAATATGTTCTGGCCGTCAGGTCCCGACGGCATGGAAGACGCACTCGCCCCTATACAACTCCCATCCCTATTCTCCTTCTCCAACCACTAGGGAGCGCGTGAGCGCATAAGGGGAGAAAGGGGAGAGGGAGATGAAAGCGAGTACAGCGGAAGGCGGTGAGCGGGGACAGGGAGCAAGCCGGCCAACTAAGGGAGAAGAAAACGATGCATGTGTTCCTAGAACCCCACTCAGCGAATAAAATCTCTAGCGGCCGACTGGGAGGTGATATCTTAGGGGTGTCACAACAGGGACCGGTACGCGATCTAATACACCACTCGATACTTCTCACCTTAATATATCCCTCCCACCTAAACAAGGCGCGCGAGGTACCCCAACCAATGACCTCTCTTGAATATTCCCTGATCTTGGTCGCCACCCTTAACGAATACTCTCCTTCGGCACTACCGAGGCGAAAGTACATCTTCCCGACAACCCCAGGGTGGCCGCTCACCCTTTAAGACAACTTATCGTCGTGTTTCCCTACACGACTAGTCATTGGGAGTGTGCTTATAGGCTCCGAGATAGCCAACTACCAAAGGAGCTGCGATGAGCAAGCATTCCGTGATCGGTAGGAGGGAGGGGAGCATAAGTGAGGACACCTGGGATACCCTCCAACCAGAAGTGTAGTCGGGGATGCTGGAACACCAGCGTCCCCTAGACTTGGGCCCGCGATGCCGGAACCCCTCTCTATGTCGGAGTCGGGGTCGTTATCAGCTGGCCGGTGCGCCTGCTGCTGGAAGACCACAGCCTGTGGCGTGGAGCTGATGGACTCCGTCTAACACAAGATACCATCCAAGGCGCCTTGGCGCCAGCTACGGGAATGTGTTGTTGGGGGAGGTGTTGTTACCGGGGGAAGTTTTGTTGGAGGATGTGTCGCTGGAGGAAGAGAATGTTGGGGCTGCATTTAGAGTGAGATGGGAAGCCGGGGTGGGGATGTTAACCTCCGGATATCGCAGATCCTCTGCATACCTCTCCCGACAACTCCTTCCCCGTGGGGAGGGGAAGATGAAGCTAGTGTAGGATCCTGGGCCTGGTAGGGGTGCAGCAGTAGCTGGATGGTTCTTCTGGGCCATACGCGACCCACCTAACTGTTTTTTCATTTCCCGCTGCCCCGCCGTTGGGGACATGGGTTGGGGGCCAGCTGGCGGAGTTGGTCTCCATCAATTTATATCTCGACTTGAGTTTCTGTGGTTGGCTGGGGGTTCACACTGGGGCTAATCTCCGGCGATTCGTCCTCATTAGTTGCTGTGGGCGCTCTGCCGGGTTGAGGGCTGAGAGGGTGCAGGAGTTCTCCAACATGGTCACAGTGGGACTGTTACCCAGGGCGGCGTTTTAGTTCCCTACATGCCGGTTTACCTACCTCACTTGCGCTCTGGGCTCCCCTCTTTTCGGTCCTTCTTGCTATTTCCTTGACCCTTTGCCGCCTTGCCGGCTGTTAAGAGAAGGCGCGGCCGTGCGAAGTACTCTTCTCTCCCAATCAGCCAGACGGTGATTGTTGGACATTAAATCCTATATGGCTCCGGCGAGCCTCACCTGTCGCACCCTCTCCCACTCAGTTTCCCGCCGTTTCCTCCAGGTCATGCCTAGTGGACCACTACCTCCCCAGGTCTAGCCGGAGAGGTTCCTCGCCCCAGGGCCCGCCTAAGGGGTCTTTCTTGCGACGGGAACTGTCCCCGTTAGTGCGCTTAGGCAGCTCCACCGAGCCTACCATCCCAGGCGACTTATCTTGGTCGCTCTGTTATTCTCGCTCGCTATTTCTGTCTCGCATGGCAAAGATCCGGCGAAGATGGTGAGTTATCTCATGCTCCCTGGCCTTGGCGTTCGCCAATGGTTTTGGGGACGAAATAGATAGTGGAGATGACGAGCTCCTGCGGTGGTTGTTCGTGCGTAGGGCTTAGATCCTGAGCACCCCTATTTTGATCCACCAGCTGGGCATGAGACACGATTCTCCAGGCCCTATACTCCGCCGTATCAAAGATCTTGCGATAATTCAGTTTTTGGGCTAGGGTGAGGTGCAACACCTCTTACCGCCACTGAATGATCTATTTCGCCCACTTAGTGTGAACTCGGAATAGCGATGTAGGGAAATGGATGTGTGTCTCTTAGCTCTTAGGACCCACAGTGGGGGTGGGCTAATTCAGAAGTCTTCCCTAACATTGGGGCTGAGGATGAGAGCGCTATGGTGGTGAATGGGGGATATACAGGCACCCCCTCTTGAAACCGAAGAAACCTTTGCACGAAGACGCTCACTACATTATCCTCCCCATACGCTTTGGGGCTCCGGATCAGGATCTACAGAAGGAATCACAGCCCCCACACGTCCACCAGACGATCTCAGGGGAGGAGGACGAGCCCTTGCTAGGGCGAATGGCTAGTTCTTTACTCTACTGGGTTCTGCGGGGCTAGCATGGTGGAGATTAATCTCCTTTTGGGGATACTACCATCTATGCGCTCCAAGCTACTTACTCATGCTTTGGCAGCCACGCGTGCAGCAGCGAAGCGCGCGCTCCCTGAGATCTGCCCGAAGTGCAAGCTCGCATGCCGAAATAGTAAGAACAGGCGGACTCATCCTGTTGGTCTGTCGACTGAGCGATCTTTCCACCTGCTGCCATACAGTAGTAATAACGATGGCCGATTCATCACTCTAGCTGGTTGACCATGGTTATCCATCTGATTGCAATTTGGCGGTGGCAACAAACACACCCACCCCGTCAGCCGGTCGACCGGGCGATTGTTCAACCCGTTTGCTATTCTGTGGCAATAACGAACAGACCCATCCCGCTATAGAGTCGGTCAATTAGGGTACCGGAAGGTGAAATGTTAGGAGGCAAAGCCACTACCATAAGCTTCCCAATTCCCCTTCAACAGAAGAGCCGCGCAGCCCATCGCCTTCCCATCCCCTCTTCAACTGAAGAGTCCATCCTCGTGCATTCCCTGCACAGCCCAGCACGCCTCGAATTCTTCTCTCTCCTCTATTCTCAGGGAGCGGCAAGGAGGGCAGGCGCATGCCTGAAGCCATGCAGATGATCCACCCGCCACCCAAGGCAGTGGTATCGTCTCGGCTGGTTTGGCCGAAAGTCGCTAACCAGTGCGACTAGGACTAACTGTTGGCTGCTGCGGTCGGTATAGCAGTGAAGAAAGTACAGTGTCGGCCCCAGTCAATCATCAACCAGACTGCAGCAACCCTACCCCAAGGCAGAGAATCATGAGATGAGCCAGCAGCCCCACAATAAACGCGCTTGAGATCTTCAGCAAACCCTCGTTGCACTCACAATTACCCTCCGTCTTGCTTCTGCCGCTACTACTCACCACCTTACCCGCGGCATCCCTCCCTCCAGTTTTAACATTCCTACTGTGCAGGTTTCGCGGCCATATCTCCTCGCGTATGGCCTGCCTCCGCTCGCCCTCCATCGCCCGTGCATAGCCGTTCGCGTTCCTGACTCTGCAAGCTAAGTTGCCACAGAATGGCCGCCAGATATCTCCAGGCCTCTACAAGGGCGTGTTACCAACCGGCCCCCAACTGCCTGTCGAGCTATATCGGCCAAGCCTATGTCGCTACTATATGGGCGCATGGCTTTCGATATCAACACGGGGAAATGCAGGATCACCTACTGCGATGACTAGGACTTCCGCTGAGTGCCTGAAGACCTGTGCAAGGGTGTGGCTGGGCTGACACAGGTACGGCAATAGCTACTGGGCGACTTCGGCGAGAATGCAACCACGGCATTAGTCCGCTCTCCAGGGGCAATCCCAAAGAACCCTAGTCGCGAACGACGGGGTAGTTGACTCCGAGGAAAAGAAGCGGCGGCGGTACCGGCCGGTAACAACAAAAACGAGCTCAGGCGCCTCGAATAAACGACTCGCCTCTGGTCTAGTATCTTCCGCTGCTTCTAATAACTTGTCTATAGCTAATACCGCCCATCGGCTTTCCTACACCGTTAGTCCCCGTCTACCGACCTATCCCTCGCGGACTTCCGAACCCCCTATCCGCGAAGACGCGGTATGAACAACGGGAAGTAGTCCCTCCTCGGGGGCTCAGTACGCCAGGAATCCCTCAAAGGGATCATGCATTTTCCGGTTGACCAGACCGGAATGAGTACTAGGGCCATGTGGGACACAGCGATCCCAACAGCTCTCTCTCGGCTAAATTCGCAGCATCAGCCATATCGCCACAGCCCTCCTTGGAGTCGTGATGGTGGGCTATGTCACGGGCTGGGCCCCCCCGGCCGTAGCGCTGATGGCCGGGAAGGGATTTTGGAGGAATTTGTGGCGGACTAGGTTGGGAAGACTACCCGACCCTTTCATGACTCCTTTCGGCTGCGTTCGATTGGTTTCACGATTCCATCGCTGAGAATGACGTTATCTCCTAATGTCCTCCAATACACATTCTCCCTACCGCTAATTCCTCTTCCTTTCCCCCACGGCGCCCTCGGGAGAGGCTGTTGGAGGATATGCATCCGGGGGCAGTCCGCGATCCTATAGGCCACTGCGGTGTTACCGCCGAGGCCTACCTCGTATGTGCGGTCTGTTCAGCTTAACGCGAGGTCTATAGGAACCTCTCCTGCGTTTTACCTCCATCTTCCTTACATATCTCGACAAGCTCAGCAGTTTCCGACAATACTATTCTGTCTACTTCCTCCCAGAGGTTATGAGCCCGGTAGCCTTCCGCTCACCTTACCTTCTTACCATAACCTCCGTTCGACTGGGCTGTGCGGTGGTTTTGCCGCCAGCTTTCGTGGCGAGGCCTGGGACTCCCAGGCCTTACGCCGATATAGAGACGCTGAAAACCAGAGATCCCAAGCTTGGGGTAGCACCGCGGTCCTCTATTCCGCCAGCTTTAGGAATGGTGGTAACGACGTCATATATTGCCACCGTTACCAGTGTAGCCCTGGCATTAACACCGAGTCTACTTAAACCCGCTGGTTCTTCCACCCAGCGTATCTCAGGCTTCTACATACTTCGAACATATTCAGATTCAGTCAAGTCAATCAAGCTTCACCCACTATTCCCCCTCTTGTGGTATTCTCTTTCCTAAATCAGCTGCCCTGCTCCACAATTCAACTTCGTGTCGTCATTCCTCTCCCGCCATCCGTTCTAGTACTCATTTATCCCCATAACGGAGCCTACCTATGGAAGTGGAAGAGCCCAGGGCAGAGATTTCTGCCTGTTAGAGCCCGCTGGTCTGAGATCTTGATCCCGACATTTCTCGCCTTCTCGGGGTTTTACGGAATAGTAGGGCTTATATATGGGTTTATTGAAGCGGGTGCTTGATACCGGCCTAGCGCCCATCGACGACATGCCTTGGAGCCTCCACGGCGCTGGCTCTGTCCCACCCACAAATCTGGTTGGGGTGCCTCAGCTTCTGAGAACTCCTAATAGCTACACTAGCACGACGAACCGATTTGCCGTGCATCCTTGACTAGGATGATCAGCCCGAAATAGTCTCGAACCGGGAACCGGGAATTATAGGAAGCCGCCGAAGCCGAGGTTTAGAGAGCATAGTTGATGAGGACAAGCATTTCGTCTAGCAAACGGAGGTGACGAAAACATAAGCTTGCTGCGTTTCCCCATAACTATGGCTGGCTCAGACCACCCTTCTTTCCTCTCGGCCCCAGGAATCTCCGCTCCGTTAAGCAAGGCCGGGCTAGGTATGGAATTGTGGGCAGAGTTGCCAAGGCGCAGCGACCTCCCGACTAGGCCCCATCTCCGATTCAGACACATCACCCGCCCCTTTCCGCTCCCGCACACTTGCCGCGTGCTGGTGGCTCTGGCGAGCTGGGGCGGTTATACTGGAGCGAACACATTGGAATTCCGGAAAGAATGCAGCCATCCACATTGGAATGACCGCATCCGCCCGACTGCAAGCATGCAGGTCCGGAAGTATCCTCGCTGGTATGCGGATCCGCTACTTCGCCGGAATGTCGCTATATTCTGCTTTCAATTGCCTTGCTGTTTGCGTTTCCTGACTTGAGCATAAGAACCTTCGGAATTGCTCGCTCTTGTGCTACTTTTAACTAGTATTACTACATGTTCCCTATCCACTACGAGGCTAGATATGTAGCAGCCTTCTCTGCTCTAGAGAACAGACCGCGATGGTCACTGAGCCACTCGCAATACGCTCTATGCCGCATGACTTGCGGTCCAGAGACTTTCAGGGACGTCGAAGACGTCAAGTCTGGTCTGAAGACGATTCGAAAAGACTTAGGCCCTGTTCGGCAGTCCGAACTCTAGAGCTCGTGAACTTGGGGTTTCACCAACCCGAGTCAGTTTTGCCCGGTCACTATTCTTGCCAATATCGGCGAGCACCTGAGCCTACCGCGTGTTCCTCAGATTCGCGGAAAGGGATTCAAACCGAAAAAAAGAATCGCGGACGGAAGCCCAAAAACGTTTTTTGCATACTATCACACCGCAGATGGCAACCAAGAGCCGTATTCCGGCTCTAGCAAAGAAGACTGGAAGGGGCTGTGTCGGAGCCGAGGTGGCAGACGTGACTATTGAGGGCAAGCCCTCTTGTGGGTTATCCGAGTGGTTATCACCCTAAAAGTTTTTGTTTTCTTCGCTAGACACGCGCATACAACAACACCACTCTGAAGAACACACGTTTCCACTGACCCAACAGGCTGCCAGAAATTGGGAATATCCGGAGATCTGATCGCGACCACAGACTCGAACTATATATCCCGCTGGTTACCGGGGCATTCAACGCCCTTCGACAAACTGAGGAAGATGTTATTCTTCCAGATTCGCATACGATCCATAGCCGCGATGAACGTCGCTCCCCACCCTGATTCCCTTGGTAGAAAAACCAAGACCGACCGGGCGCTCCGAGCCATAGCTGCGATGAAAGACGTTCCCCACCCCGGCTTCCTTGGCGGAAAAACCGAGACTGGCCAGGCGTTTGACAAGATGATGAACTCCCGGCAGTGCTGCTGCTTCTGCCAGGGTATGATGGGCTACCAGGTACCTGCGAAATTCGAGCTTTCGAAATGGCATCGTAGGGGTGATAATACCCACTCTTGTGCAGAGCTTGACGCCAGCCTCCAAGCTAGATGGATAGGGGATAAACGGATCCTTGGTCCGCTGTAGCCAGTTTATCCGGCGAGGAGAGGATTGGAGATATATTGGAAACGGGTCTAGGAGGGGCGAGTCCCAGATTATGGGTTGGGATTGGGGGTGGGGGCAAATAGTTCCCCGATCACATATGGGCACCAGCGATCCATCCTTCCCCCTCAGAGAGTCCTTGAGGTATCTACTACTGCGCCTCTCATCGAGCACAGCTATTTGACAAGCGATCGGGCGAGGGGGTAATTCGTCAAGACGGATGTGAGACCGGAAGGGAACAAGGAATAGTCGCCACGACCCTTTGGCATTCGGATAGAGATGAAACCGAGAACCAACACCCCTGGCGATCTCGATAAGCTTAGTAGTTTCCGACAATGCTATTCTTCCTACTTCCTCCCAGGAAAACCTCCAGAGACATAGCCGACTAGCCGGAAAATACTAAGGAAGGAAGGAAAGAAAGGAGAAGTTGAGGGCAGAGAAGATTATTGGCTTGACGGATTGCTAGAGGCTCTACTGAAAATTAGCGAAAAGCCTACGGCGGTTTGTGTTAGAATAGAAGCATTAGAATTAGCATTCTAATGCCGGAGCGAATGCAAGAATTCGAATGCTAGAATTGTCGCACCTGCTCGGCCGCAAACACGCGGATCCAGTTATTAGGGCGGAGCGACGCCGCACCCGCTCATCTATATTCCCTATCGTTTGCGTTTCAATTCGAACATAAGAACCTTCGGGACTTGTAATACTTCAACTCAATTTAATCCTGTTGTGGTTACCATTCGGAGTGGCTAATCCACTATACCGCTTCCAGCTGTTACCCCTTTTTCCTTCTTGGCGACGGCACGGCAACCTCACCTCATAAGAATCTCCTCGCCCGACTTCTTCATGTATCCTAATTAATCTATTCTATTCTGTCATACATGCTCTGCTGCCATATGAACTTTAAATCCTTCCTACTATGCAAGACTTCATGTACCAACAGCTCCTTGATTAAGCGATTCCGCCAGGAAGCTAGGAAGCCGACACCGAGAAGACGAACAGGAAATAGCCGCACTGACCCTGTTGGTGGTCTAGGCGAGGGCGATATTGGGAGCGGGCAAGATATTCCCGGCGATCCCCTGAACTACGGATAGGGGGTAGTACTAGGGATAATCAGCACGAAATCTCGGCAGACTCCCGCGGCGAAGATGGCGGTCGTCAGCAACAGCGATAAACCTTGGTTGGAGGTCTCGGGGATAGCTATGGTGGTGAGGGCGCCTTACATATTATGCAATTGCCGGCGCCTTAACGTCAGGCTAAGATTGCAATGCTGCGTAGCGTGAATGCACAACAGAATATAGCTAGAATGCAATTGACTTGTCTATAAAGAAACGTCCTGCCCAAAGAGAGTGTTATATAGTGGCCGCAGAATGCCTGATTAGACCGATAACAATAGCCATATATGGCTCGGAGAATGGCTCGAATGCGACTCGTAGCTCCATTGCTGCCGCCTCCGTAACTGTGATGAAGTCCTATTCCTAAGCCTGAACAATACAATTTTTACCAAGTTGCTAAAGTCTAGACCACTAGTTAGAAAGCTTGTGGATAGGGTTATAAGCGCCGCGCGTCGGGACCATACATAGCTTGGTTGAGTAGTATCCTCTATCATAGCTGATGCCTCTCAAATTTCCTCCCAAACCCCCGTTTGGCAGTCTACACGACTTGTCTCTTATGAAGACCTCGCCCTCTGGGAGGTCTTGCTTCAGGTAGGACTTTTGAATCGGTGTGTCTCATATTATGGCCCCTTCTTCGACCAATATTCCCACAGCCGCGGCTACCATTGCCTTCGTCATTGAGCCAATACCGCAGATGGTATTCGAATTTGGAGGTACCTGCAATGCGGCATCTCGATAGCCGACGTTGCCAACGTGTAAAACCTCTCCATGGTGCAAGATGCCGAAGGGCGACCCTGTTGTGCCAGAGATGCTACGGATTTGTTGAATAATAGGCGCCACCAGATGAATTGATATAGCGAACCTCATACCGCCTTTTGAGCTCGGCAAGGAGGCCAGCCGGGAAAAAGCTCTCTCAACCAGCCGTGAATACGTAAGAGCTAGAAACTGAAAGGGGGCCTAGGTCGAGAGGCCATGAAAGGGGTTAATCGTGTAGCGAGTTTTGGAGACACACTGGGCGAAGGGATCTGATAATCCAGGGAATAGGGTTTCGGTGTCGGGTACAAGACCGGCTACCTTCCTGTACGCGATTATATTGGGTAGCCAACGTGGCGGCATGGCTCCGGGCAGTCGATTCGGAAAGTCGTGATTCTGGGAGTCGAATTCGACTGCCCCGGAGATCTGAAGCCCAAGCTGCATATGCAGCTACACTGCTCTTCTGCAATGGTTCCCCATGCCAGAAGAGCTTCGGAAAAGTATTTCAGAGGTTGAATAGAGGTTCCGGAGGTAGGAGCTGGAAGGTAGCCAGGAGGAAGGTAGCCAGGAGGTAGGGGCTGGGAGGTAGCCGGGAGGAAGGTAGCCGGGAGGTAGGGGCCGGGAGGTAGCCGGGAGGAAGGTAGCCGGGAGGTAGGGGCTGGGAGGTAGCCGGGAGGAAGGTAGCCGGGAGGTAGGGGCCGGGAGGTAGAAGCTGGGAGATAGGAGCTGAAAGGTAAGAGCTTAAAAGTGAGAGCCCAGTAGTATCTACATATATATAGCCTTAAATACAGTTCGAAGATAAAGTAATATCATCAATCATGTCATCTTGGATACCTCCTAACTTACCTGACTTTATTGTTACCCCTATTCATAAGGTTATTGAAAAGATGCCTTCTCAACATCTTATCTCTCCTCAAGTTAGTAAACTATTGCATCCAGACCAAGCCTATAATTGCCTACAGAATTATGCCTTCAGTCAGGGCTTCTGTATTGTGGTTACCAGTTGCAATAGGATAAATACCTATGTCAGATATGCCTACATATATCATGAACATTCAACTCACAATTGGTACAATTTAGACCAGTTTAGAACTGAGGAAAGTAATAGAGAAAAGGAATATACCAAGATCTGAGCTAAGGGGTGTCCCTGGCAAATGTATGTCTCATATAAGGGTGTAACTAAGAGTAAGTTTCCTGTGACTGCTTTTTTATATATACTTTTATACTGACTTTTTGAAATAGGAGCTAACCAGAAAGCCTGATTTTTGAGTATCACGAATGGAACCCATGGGGATACTCATGATATGGTACCCAATCCATTGGCATATCCTATCCATGCAAAAAGACAGTCTCAATATGCTATAGTAATCCAGTAAGCTATAGCCTTAAGAAGTGCTCAGATCTTCTACTCTCAAGCCAGTCATATAATGGCTACTCAAGGCCTTTCTCTCAACCAGAAGGCCTTCTACAATACTAAGAGACTCTCCAATAAGGTCCAGGATGAAGGAGATCTTACCTCCTTATTTGAATTTTTAAGCAGTCACAACTACAACATTCACTCTAGATATCACTATGATATGAACCCAGCAACTGCAGAGCCTATTAGCTGACACTTAGAGTAGCTATTCTTCATGTCTGATACTCAAATTCAGTAGGGCCAACGATTTTACAGTTTATTCATAGTGGAGATTAATATTATATTCAATACCAATAACCTTAGATTACCTCTGACCATCTTAACTAATATTAGCAATACTGGAGACTCTTTTCCCCTGGCCTTTAGCTTCCTTCCAAGTGAAAGTAAAGTCTGCTTTGACTTTATCTTTGAGTCTTTAAAAGAGTTGGTCTAGAAAGAGTATCCACCTCCTATTGTCATTATTGGGGACCAGGCAAAAGAACTAGTAGCATCACTTCCCAATAGTATACCTAACTTTATACCTCAGTTTTGTGAATGGCATACTACAGAAAATATCAAGAAGCATCTCATTGACTCTGGTTATACCAAAAAGAAGACTGATACTATAAAGTCTCTTATTTGGGAATATCTTCAAGCCAGCACTCCTAGCACCTTACAGACTATCAAGGCGAAGCTCTTCAAGGCTCTGAAGTCTCCTGAGGTTCGGTATATCAAGGACAATTGGGTTGTCAAGGAAAAATTTGTTTGCAGAAGCTATACTGAGCATTTACCTAACTTAGGGGTTCATTTAATTCAAAGAGCTGAAAGTATGAATGCTATACTTAAGAATAGCCTGAACTATCAGATCATCTTGCAAGAGGCTTGCAGACATTTGGTTAAGGCAGTTAGAGTCTTTAAAGTTAAGCTACTTGATGGAGAGATCACTAGTATGACTATAAGGTCTAGAGTTTTAGATCTAAACAGATTTACAACTTTATTAGACAAGATTACTAATCATGTTATTAACCTTATGACCTTTGAATGGTCTACAGCATGTGTTTCGAAGCCAGATTCCATCTGGCAAGATGGTTGCTTGCATGACTATTTTCTTCCTATAAGGTATAGGTTACTTTATCACTACTGGATGATAAAAGTAATTATAGAAGACTTCCCTCTACCAATCTTCTTAGTCTACCCATGATGGTGGCTCTCTGGAAGTCTTGTTCGAGTTGAAGAATAGGTTATGGGATATCATGATGCAGTTATAGATCCTCAAGAGCACTGGATAAGTAGATATCGAAATAAAGGTACTGATATTGTTATAGAATCAATTCAGCATCTACTTGATCAGTAGTCACAACTACTTCTAGAGCAGTCTGAGGGTCTTATGAGGCAGGTAGTAGATAGCAACAATCAGATTCTAGCTGAGGTACATACTTTAAAAATAAGAAATCAACAATCGCTTCCTATGTTACCTCCTCCTCTACCCCTTACCTTGAGTCTACAGACAAGAAAGCAGAAGGGAAGTACTAGAAAGCAAGCTCTTACTGGTGCAGAAGCTTCTGAACGAGCTCAGAAAGTAATGACAAGAGCTCAGACTAGAGCAAAGGCAGTACAAGCTGCTGAGAACACTCAGAAGAAAAGAACAGTCACAGCTTCTAAGAGGCAAACCCGCAGCCAGAGGGTAGCTGAGCTACTTGAAAATCAATTGTAGAGAGCCTATTTAATTAAATTTATTATATGCATTGCTATTTTGCTCTATCTATTTCATTCCGAGAGCCCTTGTCTGGGGCAGTCGGGGCAGTCGAATTCGACTCCCAGAATCACGACTTTCCGAATCGACTGCCCGGAGCCATGCCGCCAACGTGGCTCCCAAGGCTCGGCTCTACCGCCCCCCGTCGAAAGCAAGCTGGCTTTTAGCAAGAGTTTACCCGCCCTCCGTTCTTTCCGATGGAGCCGGCGCTATGAGTAGGAATAAGTAGGATAGCTAGGACTTCAATACCTGTAGATTAAGCAGTGCTGATTGTTGAACAGGTATGGCCGACGCTTGGATTCGCGCGATGTGTATTGTGTCGTGCAAACACCGACCACTGAAAAGCAGTGAGATGCTAAATCTCGTACGAGGCCTCGCTCGGCATAGAACGGAACATTCCCGGCATCAAGTTATTCCCGTAACTTAAGCTTGTGATGGTCGACACAATTGAGTTTGCCTAATCAGGTTAGCTAATGTGGCGCAGCGAATACGCAAAGCCCCAAACCCCTTATTACTTTAGTGAGTCATTCCGAGACTTTCTGTTCTTTTGTTTTGCAGTCATTTATCAATCGATGCCTTTTATCCGACTTCTTTCAACTTCTATTTCGCATGTCCAAATTATTGGTCTGGCTTGGCACCGATTAATTTCAATGGGGAAATCGGGAAAAAGAAAGGCGGAGAACGCGCGGGCAAAGAAGCAGCCCGCCGTATGCATCGTTCCGAATCTTCTCTACCTCGGACCCCTGTCAGCGACTAGCAATTTGGACTTTCTCAGATCCGAGGGCATCGTCCATGTTCTATCCATCGGAAGGTCTGCGTCGTCCCACTTCGATATTTCAATCGATACTCCACAAGGCTCGCGACAACTCCAGTACTCTCGACTCGCTCTGATAGACGACAAGGCCTCCGACATTGGTCCGTGTGTCGATAGCGCTTGTGAGATTATCGACCGAGAAGCTGCCGAAGGTGGCAAGGTACTCATCCACTGCTCGGCCGCTATCTCCCGGTCACCCACCATTGTCGCCGGATATCTGATGAAGCGTTGCGGCTTTTCACTGCGTGAGAGTTTGGATAAGCTTGTAACTGCACGTGACGCCATCTCGCCGAACCCAGGATTTCTAGCTCAGTTATGTGCGATGGAAGCAGAGATCTTTGATGGAGAGACGACGTTCAATGTACCGCTTGTTGGGGGCAGGACAAAGCTTGCAAACTATCTCTTGGCCGCGCCAAACGATTGAATGTGTTAAAGAATGCCACGCTAGCAACGATGCGGCCATTGCGGTGATGGTTTCGTGCCTTTACCAGAGGGTGTACTAGGGGAGCCCTGTGTGTCGATTCGTTCGATGGTGATAATCTTTTCTAAGTTACATGATTGCAATTGGTGCGGTGGGCAAGCCCTGCACGTACACGACGTAGGCTGCTGTGGAACAGCTCTTTGGGCCAACCCTAATAACTCCAACATTGTGGCGTTCATTTTCGGTGGGGGTTGCCAGGTCCATATCACCATAGGCATAGCTCTAAAACCGCCCTGAACTTCACTGGCTGGGCGCCAATAACGAGCGAGATCCAGTCATCGCCTCTCTTCCTGGCCATCACTGGGAGGTGTATTAGAGAGCAGGGCATTTGGGGGCATAGATTCAGCCCGTTTTGTTCGTTCACGTCCTGTATCCCTACCAAATCAGAGATCTTGGGAGAAGGAATCCGGATTCTGATGTGAAACGTCAAATCCGATAGGTCCCAGATAATAATTGTACTGCAATGCTTCCAGCCACCTGTCCGCCGGCAGACTCCCCTTAAGCGGACCCAGCGTGGCTTTGACCCAATCCTCCACGCCCTCCATATGCTCCCCGCGGATCGTATCTCTTAAGCACATGGTTGAAGACATAAACCCTGAGCAATCGCACTTGTTATTCTGGCCGAGCGCTGTGTCTCCGCCATTACACTCTTCCCCGTTATTCGGGTCACCTGATCTGCCAGTGAAATCCATAGCGTCCCGCACGCCGGCTGCAGTGCGGCTTTCGCTGGTGACATATCCAGCCGCCGGTTGTATCTGAAGTGCTCGATGGGTGCCACGCATTGTGACTTCAGGCGAGGTGGTCCACGAGAAGACAGGCACCTTATTCTGTACGCGGAGGCCAAACGCCATGGCATAACCTTCGAGCCAGGCATCCGAGTTAGACTGCGCCGCTACCTGGCAGAACGAGTGGATGCCACCCTCGGTTGTGGGAAACCAGCGGCCCATGATAGCGAAGTGGTAGTAGTGGCCGTACTCGTGGGCAATAACACCCGGTTCATCACGCACCAGCTTGTCCAGCGCAATGAACTCAGGGTTACCATCTTGTCTGAAGTAGCCCTGGCCGATATTCCCGTTGGAGGGGTGCCAGACCTGCACAGGCGGTATGTCGTCGGTGCCGGCAATCTCTGTAGCAGACTCCCAGATATTGCTGAGGTGATGCCACGTGGTGCCTGTGTAGTGGGTGTGTGTGTAAAAGGTGTATTTGGGCATCGCTGCAGCTAATCCAAA
Source organism: Glutinoglossum americanum (assembly GCA_020080175.1). NCBI lineage: Eukaryota > Fungi > Ascomycota > Geoglossomycetes > Geoglossales > Geoglossaceae > Glutinoglossum > Glutinoglossum americanum. Next base: position 38,828 of record JAGHQL010000170.1, read on the forward strand.
AAGCGCTAGTAGGAGTTTTGAGGCATATATAAGGTCCCTTGTCTCAGATGGCGCTACTCACAGAAAACATTGCGTTCGCGGTGGCATCGGGAGCATTCCCAAACTTAGCTCTCGAATAACGACGCACTACTTGTCTCCTATCCTCCTATCGCCAATGTCTTAATGGGCCTGACAAATTCGCTAATCGTACCCCAGTACATACGTACATCGCCCTTATGTCTACCATTTAGTTTGCGTTTGTGAGCCTTGCCCTTTTTGGCCACATCTCCCTCGGTGTTGGATGCTAGCCGCGAGGCGGCGTCGGGAGTGTGCTGCCTGGCAAAGTCGCGAAAGAACTGCCTGCGTATCCTCGCCACCGGCGATCACGCAAACACTCATAACTGCTCCCAGGATCCTAGATAGGATAGCATCCATAATCAATTAGTCTGGAAGAGCTCATTGTTCGGTGTGCGGTGGGTTTGAGTCGCTGCCGGGCGGCAGTGTTCTTTGGCATAAGCAGTCGGTACTTTAACCGGCCCAGTTTGTCATCGAATCACCCCTTCAGCATCCCTCGTTTCTTTTTGTTCTCTAATCTTCCATCACTGCACGCATTCGGAAGGGAAGGAGTTGACCTCCAAAATTGTTGCGGTCTTTCGACGCCTCCTTGTGGCGGCGCGCTAAGGTTAGCGAGGCCACCAGGCTCCCGCAGCCTCGCTAAGAGCACTGTGGGTAGACTATCATGACCACGGTCTGTGCCCGCTGATGAAATACATAGCAGCGGAGCATATATGTTAGAGTAGAATATATTGATCAGCATACAAGAGGAAGGAGTCGGACAAGAGGGTACTTATGAGGCGACGCTGCTGAGTAGCGCCAAGAGTGTAAAAAGGGGTACTGACGAAAGCGGTATAGTGCGTAAGCCACGTTCAAGCCACTCGGAATACTAACTTCAACATCTCCATCGTGCCTTACAATAAAATCGTGGCCAATAAGAACCTTCTTCTATACTGTCAGCAGCGGCGAGAATGTCCAACCATGTACAGCTGCAACTTGACGTGCTCGGAGCTCCCGTGACGGCCCTGTCGCTCGCCGTCGCGGTGTACCAGACCTCAAGGGTCTCTCGTCGAAGTATTGACTGGAGGCTTGTCTCTTTCTCGCCCGTACTGAACTGTGTGACGCCGCAATCGAGGGCGGTGGCCTTACGTTCGATCACAGATACCCATAATGTATGGTGGAAGGGTAGGTGGTGGTGTGGCTCCCAGCTAGGGTCGTTCTGGGATAAACTAGCTCTCGACCAGACACATTCACAGAGGGGGTCCGGTCAAGCCCTTCTCGCTATGGCGCTAGAACTTTCTTCCGTTATGTCTTCCACGGAGACCGCAGAGGTTATTCTAAGCCTTCTCCAGCCGACAGATTCCCACATATGCAAAGCAATCGTTAAACCTGGAGACAGCGGTAGTGAGCTTTTGGTCGGGGATATCATGCCTGCATTAAACGACCTGCCGGAGCAGGGTAGCCGCAGTTACATGATTAATGAGCGATTGAACTTCGAAAAGGTTATACTTCACCAGATCGGAGCCGCTGTGCCGATCGCCTCCGCCGCCTTGATGGGGAAATACACGCCTACCGACATTTACGCGGCAATTCAAGCTATTGAGGAGCTTATTTCTGCACCAGAAGAGAGCGTTTTGGAGATCTCATGTCAAGCTGGCGCGATCAAGTTGGCGTTTCTCGTCTATAGTCTGTTCGGAATAACGGTCACTGTTGTCTCGAAGCGAGGCCCAAACATGGGGACGGTTTCAGGCACCTACCGTCGGAAGCACACTTTGCGAATCTACGCTTTAATTGGAACAGCAATCCAACCAAGCCTGTTCACTCCTCGAGGCAGCCTCTTGTCCGCCCAAAGCTCCTATTCCCACTCGCACTCTATCCACTCTGAGGCTTGCGTGGAACATATAAGCGTCATCTTGACCCGCTGGCAACGACATTGGGCGATACCATACGAGTGGATGAGAGTCTTCTCGCGCTGCTTGTTCCGAAACCTCTGCTCTTGGTGGAGAGAAAGCGCATTTCTCCCATCCACATACCATGATAGCAATGTTCGACTTGGGGCAAAACACTATGACGGGTCCGGCTGGGGAAAGCCTATTAATGGATACAAAATCTCCACTGTGGCCGACATCAGTCACCTGAAAAACGTGTATGCGCAGTGCTTGGGCGAATTTGCCATTAGTGAGGAGAATATTGAAGTGCTGCTTTCCGAAGAAGCCTATAGTATACCTCCGAAGGCTGCGCTTATTTCAGGTACGGACGCACACGGCACCTTATGCACTATGCTTGGGAAGACTTGCCACTGCTACAAGCATCTCGCGAAAGGTTCGGCCCGGCCAGCCGGATTGTCAGGCCATTGCTCTGCAGATGATGGTCATTCGCTGTTTTTCTTCATTGCTAACACTCTTCGGGTACTGACTATGGTTGACATAGAAGAGCCTGTTATTTCTTCTCAGAGCACGGAAAGCAGCCTTGCAGCACCGTTCAGCGAATCAACCACCCGAGAGCTCGGCTTTATTTATCATGGGGCTGCCGTTCGTAAGGCTGTCGGATCGCTACCTGATGGCAAAGATCAAGTGAAACCACTCACCTTCGCTCATTTGCTTCACGCAGCTGCCTGGCTACTCAGCGGACCAGTAGGCGGCAATGCCGCCGACAACAATGGTGTGGTAGGCACCTGTGCGAACGGAGTTGCCCTTGTGGGCTCCTTTTGCTTCTTTCCCACTATATCTAAAAAGGATTGCCGGATCCATGTCTCTCTCGGGCGAACATTCTTCCAGGGATCACAGGTCAAGAGGCTTGACTCCTACTATCAGAACCTCTATGGTAACATGCCCGAGGACCTCTGCTACGGGAGACCTTATCCGTCTCAAGGGAGGGCCCCCTCTTTCGCCGGTATCGGCGATCCCCGGCTGACCCGGGTCGTCAACCTTAGAGACGACGTCGCTGCGATAGCCTTCCGTATCCAGTGGATTAGCAAAAGCAATCAATCTCCATGCGACACCCTGGTTAGTCCTCAGGACTATCTACGAAATATCGGATGGCATGTGCACTTTATCGAATGTGAGCATGACTCAAACGATCCGCTGAGGACTGAGGGCACCATCCGCGTTTGTCATGCTGGCGTCTTCCCCAAACGGCCCGATCGCGATTTGAATGGCAAGGAGCTATGGCCGGATGGACACATAGCTAGCCCGAACCTACCTAGCCCTGGTGGCTTCACCGGATGTTTGGCTCTCACGATGGGCTCCCTCGAAGCTCAGCTTGCGCTTGTCTGTGATGCAAAAGTGGGCCAAGAGATTGTTTTGCAACGTAATTGCTGCCTCGAGTGTGCGTGCGCTCATGCTGCTATGATGGGAGCTACGCTCGTTATGTGTTCCTAGTACTGTGGATGGCATTTCTATACCGCATTTACACCCTTATATAGGATCAATACCAGTCAGCTATTAGTCATATGATTGGCAGATATGTTGTGGTTACGCCCATGGCACTATTAGAGAAGGGCACGAGAAGGTGGTACGGATGCTACTCTCGCACGGAGGTGTCGACACCAATTTCAAGGACAAGCGGGGTCAGACACCGCTATCATGGGCCACCACGAACGGGCATGAGAGGGTGGTGCAACTGCTGACTCTACCACCCTAGTCTTCTAATCAATCCACTAACGATCCGCCTCCCACCCTACCCACCGCCAAGGAGTCAAAAGCTCAACCTGTGGGTAGAAGGATGTTGTTGAATTTAAACGGGGCTTGCCCCGTTTATAAGACTACCCCTGCCAGGCTAATGACTACCTGGCTAGTACAAATACGGGTATAAAAATATCCTCCACACCACTAAAATACTTACAATCACAATCAGGTTTCTATGCCTTGGATCTCCTAAGCGTTGTGAATTTGTTAGATTGCGGCTAAAGAAATTGCAAACCTCTCAAGCCGTCTGGATGCCCGGTCAATTCTTTTCAGTTGATAAATCAACACAATCGCGCTTTTCCTCCTCCGCAGCCCCTTTTCGCCAGCCCGTGGCAACTCTGGTCATCCTTCGGCCGGCCCGAAAACATATCGGTTCTATCAATAGTAAACATCATAGCTATTAGAGCCGAGGTGGCTGATGTGACTATTAAGGGCAAGCCCTCGTGTAAATTAGCCGAGTAGTTACCACTCTAAAAGTTTTTGTTTTCTTAGTTAGACACGTACAACAACACCAACCCTGAACACACGTTTTCTACCAACCCAAAAATAGCAGCTGAGGTGGCACTGCCATTCATCTACTGTGGGACAACCCCCTCAGCTCAACAGGGGTAGTATGAGGCGGTTCCTGAGCATTCTGTGACACATTCCGTAACACTAACCGGTAGATACATAGGCAAACTGGCGACATGCACGCCGACCATATAAATATTGCTGACTCCTAACTCTCCCTATATATACGAGAAAGCCCTGGTGAGTGGAAAGCAAGAGGCTGAGCGATGCTCGCATTGCCAAGGTGTTAAAGCAAAGCGTTAGAATGAGAATGAGTATTCTAACAGAATCATTATCACAGTGCAACTAGAGCCGCAGGGGGAGCTCGAGAGCGCGAGCTAGAAGCTATTATGTGACCCGCGCTCGGGCTAAGCCCACAAGCTCGTTTTCCGACCGACGGAGTCGATTCCTCAATCTCCATCCAAATAAAGGGCAGGGTAGAATTTAGTGGAATATCGCTAAGCAAGTGCCTAATTAGGAACCTGATTACTTTTGAGCCAGGCCCCCGCAGCACATATATAGTGCCATTAAAGCAGTTCGCATATGTTGTTATGGCGAACTGGTGTTTTTATGCTAGGGCTTTATCCCACTAGGTCATCACATGGCGACCCGCATATGCATATGCGGGCCTTGCCCACCACATCGTCCTGCCTCTTGTGTTTCCTAATTAACGAATTCGCGTATTGGCGATGGCCGATGCTCTTAACTTCCAATAAAATCAATGAAATACGTGTTGTTTACCCCTTACACTTAAGCTTCTCGATGGTGCCAGCGAAGGCTGCGCTCAGCTCTCAGGCTCTCTATGAGGATGTTGCTTACTCGGCCTTAGCGCGCTTTTCAAGGGCTAGAACTTGCGGAGACAGCCTTAGTGCATAATTAGCTTCGGCCAAGCTTGCGGGGAAACCTATCACAGCACTGGATGGCTTTCTCTTCCCCGCTCCTCCAATTCGCTCCTTATCTCATAAACCCTCCTCTTACTCTCGGTTCGCCATCCTGGCATTTCTTCGACAATCGAAGTTTCTTGCCTAGCTCGAAGCTTATAGCATAGCCAGGCATTGGTAAACTAAAGACTTCAGCAACGCAACAGTGACCCGAAGCCATTATGGCGCTCCTTGACCTCCTTGGTCTCTCCATTACATCGCTCCTGCTCTATCTGTCTATGGCCTGGATATGCTGGGCCATCAGCGTTATTATTTATCGATCTTTCTTCCATCCCCTCGCAGGCATCCCTGGACCACGCACCGCTGCCATTACCTGGCTCTACCAGACTTACTATGGTCTCGCACCTAGTGGTAGTCGATTCTATATGAAAATCGATAAGTTGCACAAGAAATACGGTATGAGTTCTCGCATGATACCGCGATAGCATCTGTAGTCACCAGTGACTAACGGACGTAGGACCCGTGGTGCGTATCACACCCGATGAGATCCACCTGAGCGATCCGGAGAATTACGAGAAGATCTATTACATCGGCACCAAGTATTGGAAGAGCCCTACCTTCTATAACGGTTTTGGAATTGGATATTCAACCTTCAGTACGCTTAGAAATGATGTACATGCCGTTCGTCGCGCCGCCCTCAACCCAATGTTCTCACGGAGAATGGTCCTCAATCTTGAAGGCTTAGTCCAAGAGAAGGCCGAAAAGCTTGTGAACCGAGCGCAGCATGCGTTCGCGGAAAAGAAGCCACTGGACATCCATCATGGATTTCGTGCTATCTCCGTGGATGTCATATCGGATTATGCCTTTAACAGATGCTATAATCTTCTTGACCGACCAGATTTCGGCGTAGAGTTCTTCCAGAGGGTGAGCGAGTTGGGCCATGTTATGTGGTTTTTTCAGCAGTGGCCCTGGGTGCAACCGGTGGCGTTTTTGACTCCCAAATGGATGGCGTCAATCGTGAGCAAGCCGTTAGAGCAGCTAATGAATATGCAAGAGGTAGGGCGCCATTTGCTTGCTAGTTTCTCGCCATTTTCGAGGTAAGAAAACTGATATTATTGGGGGCTAGGATTGTGTAAGGCAGATCATAGCTGTTACGAAGCAAATGGAGGCTGGCGAATACAAGGAAGGCGGGCGAACAACAATTTTCCACCAACTGCTGGATCCTGGTGTGACCGAGGGCCACGTGGTACCTACAGTTAATCAGCTTAAAGACGAGGCATACAGCTTGCTCGGTGCAGCTGCGGATACAACCGGCAATGCACTAACAGTTGGTGCATTCCGAGTTGTAACTGATAAAGCAATTTATCGCAAAGTGGTGGCAGAATTAACAGAGGCATTTCCAGACGAGAATACGAGACTGGATTTCATGACCTTAGAAAAATTACCTTACCTCGTTAGTCTGTTCCCTCCAATTTTGAGTCAATATGCTGACCCTAGTAGACCGGTGTCATCAAAGAAGCATTGAGGTACCCTTTTCACGTCCACCGTTTTGTTTCTGTAACCTGAAGCTGATTGGTGGGAGGTTGTCATTTGGGGTCATCGGACGACTCCCGAGAGTGGTTCCAGCACCTGGAGCGCAATTCAACGGCTATAATGTCCCTGAAGGCGTATGTACTCGTGATCCTTTTATTTATCCGAAAGGATATTGAAGCATGCAATCCATTAGACGACCGTCAGCATGAGCTCCTGGATCATGCATCGGAATAGCGAGGTTTTCCCAGATCCAATGAAGTTCGACCCCGAACGGTGGATGGACCCTGCTACGGCAAGAGTTCTAGATAGGCATATAGTGCCATTTAGTAAAGGCTCGAGGATGTGCGTCGGGATGCCGTACGTTTTTGACCCCTCCCCCTAAGGTTTTTCCGATGATGACTTACATATCTTACGTGGCCCCAGCCTTGCATACTGCGAACTTTATGTCTCCCTGGGAACTTTCTTCAGACGGTTTCATAAGCTAGAGCCTTTCAACATCTCGGTAGACGATTTCGTATATGATGACTACTTTTCAGCTTACCCACCTCCCAAGAGTCGGACGGCCCAGATGGTTTCTGTCTAGGGTGAGGCTCTCAAAAAATCGTTAGTTAGCTATCGAGGTTATACAGAGTTCTACTGCCATAACTTCCTACTCATCCCGAAGTAGCCTTACGGGTTCACCTCTCTTCTAGAAGGAATATGAAACTCCAGCATTTCCTATATTCATTACTCTATTTTGCCCAGCCATAGCTTTGTCCGTAGCCAGTATCTAGCGTATCGAAGAGTTATTTTAAGACCGATAATATACAATAAAGCTTACCGATAGACCTTTTTCCAAGAGCTTATTTTTGCATATACATACACATATTCAACATCACATATGATCAAACAAAGTGCAATACCACAATAAATTATCAACGAAAGCTGCATTTAAAGCTTTCACTACCATAGTGGCGGTTGGTACAGGCTCTAAAAAGCATTTCTTCTACAACTACATATTTTACAAATAGCCCTGCCTCTTGCGGGAAGTACAGGCCACAGAACTCTCCTGACCCTGGATATAGCCAAGAGTCGCCTCTTGGTTGCACATGTGTTTCCACGCAATAGTGCGATCAGTCCTCAGGTTGGTTCCACGGGCCGGCTCTAGGCAGGCCCACAAGGGTACGGAGCGCTGCCGAAGCTTTTCGGGAAGCTACTCGGCACGGGCAGAAAGGGCACGGGGACTCTCAACCTGCAAGGTAGGCAGGGCGAGAGCGGCGGCGGCAGCAGCAGCATTGCTGGCTGCAGGGGTTGCTGCAGCGGCATGCCCAGTAGTGCTGCTGGTGATGTTACTGGCCACGGCGGTGGTGCTGTTGGCCATGGCCCCCAAAGCGGTGGCGGCAGCGAGGGCGCTGGCAGGTAGCATGGAGGTTGCGCGGGCTGAGTATATAGATCAATTCAACGTTTTACATTAGTTCTACGGTGATGATCTCCGTTTCCCCTTTTGCGCACGTGACCCCAAACACTTCACGGTCGCGAGGCAGCCTATTACTAGTATTCGAGCACCCCAACCGGGAATCTATCATCCCGGCCAACAGCCTAGTAATGGCGTATGCAGGTCTGTGCCCAATTTTGCCTGTCTAGGCAAATCTTGTGCTGAGGTTTCTAGCATATGTTAACTGCGAATACTTGTGTAGGACTTGGCCTCGAAGGTGGGCGTTCACCAAGTCCGCCCCGTGGCAACCGCGTGGACCCCACTAGTAGAGATGCTAGCGGTGGGAATAGAGAGGGTTCACTTATTCTTAGCCAAGAGACATCACCGCTATCTCCATCCCACCTTTTCTCATCCTTTACGTCACTAGCCGTAACCCTCGGTTCTCATGATGACGAGTATGAGTATGCTCAGCCAAGCTATATCTTGGACTATCTGCGCTCTAAGGATATTGGAATTATCAATATCCACTTAACTAAAATTGGGTCCGGTTCATCATTTTATGTCTCTGCTATACGGGAAGGCTCCAAATTTTTTGGGTCAGACAGCATCGTCATCAAGCACACCATACCAGTATCAAAGCTGGAAACTAAAGAGGGAGACAAAGCAAGAATCAGTGCTCTTATGTTTGAGCTCCAAGTGTTGGCACATAAGCCTATTCGAAGGCATGAGAACGTTGTCAATCTCTTAGGGCTGGCTTGGGAAACTGACATCTTCGAACTGCAGCGGCGATGGCCGGTACTGCTCATGGAGAAGGCGGACAAGGGGTCTCTCTCGGATTTTCTGGGACCGTCGGAAACATACTCTTACCAGATCAAGAAGGACCTCTGTCTAGATATCGCCTTGGGATTACAAGTACTACACCAGTGCGGGGTTATACATGGAGATATAAAGCCCGATAATATACTAGTATTCACTAATCATGACCCGCAATCGAAGAGCAAACGACCATTCATTGTTAAGTTGGCAGACTTTGGCGGGTCGCTTTTCGGCGCGGGAATAAACGGACGCCTGTGCACTGGCACCTGGCCTTGGAACGCTCCAGAATGGAAAGACCATGGGTTTGACACAGACACTCTCCTGCAAACTGACGTCTATTCTGCGGGGCTTCTATTTTGGTTTGTAATGGCCGACGGAAGAGATCCTTTTGCCCATCCCGCATTTGACTCGGTTCCACCTGGATGTCGTGAGGATAGGGTTGGGGAACTCAAAAAGACGGACGGGCCCTTCCTTGCGAAGCTAAAGTCAATATCCGGCTTCCAGGCGGATGTTGATATCCCTGCTTTGGAATCTATTCTAGACTGCACGGTGCGCGTTGATCCTAGAAGCCGGAATTTGGACAGACTAAGGAAAATCCTGGAACAAGGTGCATACCAACCAAGGTTCGTATTTAATATCCTAGGTATCGTGACGATTTTTAACCCATTATCTTTAGGGCTGACCCAGATTACGGTGGACTACCAAAGCATCAGTACCAACTACGACATCAATTTCTACCGGTAATAGCATTCTTACACTCAGTTTTTAACCGCTATGCCACGTTGCTTAGTTCTTTCTCTTAGTTCTCCTCCCACGGCATTGCGAGTCTTGAGACTGCGATATCTAGGCATCTTACCGCTGAACTTACCTTCTCTGCCCATGACGTCCTCAATAATCCTGAGCAAGCATCAGAAGCGGCTTACGGCCTCGCTGTTATGTGCATTAATGAGGTCACCGTCGGAAGGAGTCGCGATGGAAACTGGGATGAGGGTTTGCGTTGGCTTAATATGGCTGCTTTTCTTGGAAATGATCGTGCTCAAGCTGTCATTTATCGAGCATACAAGGCATTGGGTCGGAACGTCCTACCGGACATTATGGGATGCATCCCACACTACCTTGCCTCGAGCGCATCGAAGGGCTCCTTTATTGCCGCTGAGGATCTAGCTGAACTGAATCTGCAAGAACAACTTCAAAAAGCGAAGAGGATCTTACGCCTAAAATACGGCGGAACTGGGCGCCTGACATTCGATCGCGATTGGCCCCTTGACGAATTCGACCTACAAGTCTTCGCTACTGACATCACCATCCAGCGTAGCCCTGGCCTTTGGGTTGGCACTCCACAAAATCGCAGAGGAGACCAGGGCTATCACATCGCGGCTTCATACGGTTTACAGGACTCAGTAAAACGGTTAATTGAGGTTGACCCCCTTGGGATAAACGCGACGAATATAAACGGGGAGACACCACTACTACTAGCATGTCGCTCAGGTCACTTCGACCTTTCGATGTTACTCCTGGATGCTGGGGCTGACCCAAAGATCGCCAGCCATAACGGGGATACGCCGATGCATTGGCTATTGGCATTTGATGACGATTGTGCTCTTCGTGTGGGCAGTGCTTTATTCGCGAAAGGGGCTGATTTGAACTGCTGTGCGCAAAAGGCTTCGTACATCTACTGCGGAGAAAACGCATTCATTGAAGGGACTCCTCTCATGCGGGCGATTTCTAGAAACCGACTCCCTATAGTAGAGGTTTTACTACAGCTAGGAGCCGATCCAAATGCTACGGTAAACTCAGCGTCCGCTCTAGATATTGCAGCATCTCTCCATTATCCCCATATCCTGAAACTGCTTTTATCCAAATCGTCCAGCGAACCGCGTACCGTGTCAAACGCATCAGGGAGGTCGCTGTTGGTAGCCGCAATTGCTGGTGGGTGCCAAGAGGCCCCCGGAAGCATGTTTGGACGGTTACGGCGACATGGCTCACGCTGGCGCTCTAGGGCTCAGGAAACGTTAGAAACGCTTTTTCAGTTTGGAGCTCGAGACCACCTACACGATCTACCTGGGGCTCATAACCTGACAGCTCTATTCCATGCCACAAGGTCTGCAGAGCTGGATATTGTCGAATACCTGCTTCAAAATGGCTGTGGAGAGGATATCAATACGTTGTCTCCCGTACCGACTAGTCCAGAAGAGGTGTGCACGCCACTGGTGATGTCGATCTGGTCCAAGAAGAAGAATATTTTCCACACCCTTATGAAGAACGGTGCGGATGTCACGATTCCATACGTGTTTCGGGGAGACACACAGCTGACTCCTTTGTATGAGTGCGCATCATACGGCAATGACGATCCAGAATTCGCGCAGGCGCTTATCGACGCCGGTGTGGGCGTCGACGAAAGCCTGGATCAATACGAAACTCCATTCGGCTGCGCGGTGCGGAACCGGTGTTTTCAGCTCGCGGAATGCCTTCTTCACAACAAGGCAAATATCAATTTTGAGTACAGCAGGGGGCTCTTTTTCGAAAGCTCTCCCAAGACAGTTTTGGGCCATGTGATTGTGGAGAATACTGTAGGCTCTCTCGCCTGTCTGAACTTCCTCCTTCGTGATCACGATCAACCCCCGAGTTTCTTTGTGCAGTCGGAATCTCAACATAGTGTCTTTCATGAGCTAGCCCGCGTACCGGAAGCAAAGCAGGATGACCTTGCCTCCCATGGTGCATTGCGACGTCTGCTAGATTTCTTCCGACCGACGAAGGCACAGCTAGAGCTCCCTTTTTCATTTCGCAAGAATACCGCTCTGCACATAGCTGCTCTAACCAGTAACCTCGAGGTTGCGCAAGGGTTGCTGGACGCTGGCGCTGATCCAGCGGCTTTAAATGATGACGGATCTAGCCCTCTCGTTCTGGCTCGACAGAAGCTGTACTTTTTTGACGAGCTCTTTGAGCCTCAACATTCGGCGAAATCGGTGCGAAAACAACGGGAAGAGGGGAAGAGGAGAAGAGAAAAGTTGGTCCATCTGTTCGAAGAATACTCGCCGAATCTAGAAGACTAGGATGCTGAGCGATGAAGCGCCGAACATGGCATACCTGGTTTTTCCCAGCCACTCGTCATTATTTATGTGGGGAGCCTGAATGTAACAGCTGGAGAGCCTCGGTATGTCTCCTAGCTTCCGGCCAAAAAATTGTGGCGTCTGGAAACTGGCAGACAGCGGCTTTGCCATTTTCCTGCTATGGCATATGTAACTAGAACACTAAGTTGACACCTTCCATCCTAACCTCACCTAGTTAACGTATGCAGTTATCATTTATTTATTGCTTCGGCTTTTCGCATATCGATTCCAGTTTTAACAGGACATGATATCACCCATTGACGGGTGGCACATGAACACGGCTGCCTCTGGTAAACTGAGTGGCTATAAGATGAAAGCCTGTTCATTTCGGGTGACCTACATGCTAACTTAATGCATATGACTGCTTTCAGGTAGGGCGTCTGGAGGCTAAAATTAGTAACTCTGACGGTTCGAACATGTAGTTATCATGAACGATTGAAAATTTTATTCTTGCCTTGATCCAGAATTACTTAAAGGAGCGAAGGTATAATAGCGACATTAAGACAGCGGCCAAAACCAACCATCTTGCTGCACTTACAGTTCTTAGTCTATTCGATCCGAGTGACTCCCGGAAAGTGAAACTCGATTTTGGGGGCACCGAACTTGGGCCGCCACTAGAGAAAGATTCCTTATGCTCGCGCCCCCTGTATCTAGATGTGCAATATTCGTTGTTCCAGTACTCCTCCCTGCACATACGTAGCTGCGGTGAGATATGGTAGCCCTGGTGGTGAGAGTTCGGTTGACCTGAGGGGCGCACTCGCTCACCCGAACAAGCAGCAGCAAGTCTCTCGTCACTTCGGCATCTCATATTACCACCTAGCCTTGTCGCAAAATCACTCAAAAAGTTGGCCACTGGCGTTTTCCCCTGTTCGGCGGCAAGATCAGAGGGTGTCATACCCGCCGTATCCCTAGATAAGACATCTTCCCCTGCCCCCAGTTCAATCAGCCGCTTTGCCGCTTCCAGGTTCCCGCGCCATGCCGCGTGGTGCAGTACGGTCCTTCCTCTGCTATCCTTTGCTCGAACGTCTGCCCCGCGTTCGGCTAGCTTGTTGATGGTTTCTGTCCTCCTACTCTCAACAGCATAATGCAATACCGTTCGGCCATACCTGTCTCGACATCTAACATCCATATGGGTTCCGAGCCCCATAAGATACTCAACCACCGCTATATTTCCCCTCTGTGCCGCAAAGTGTAGCGTCGACCGTCCCTCATTATCCTTCAGCATGGCGTCGATACATTCGCCACGTTCGACTATTCGTCTGACAGCATCTACAGTACTTTTGCTTGACCACGTCACAAAATGAAGCGGTGTCATCCCCCGGCTATCTCTTAAATCGCTTTCAACGATTTCTCCATGATACAGGAGGGTTTTACGGACTGTGTCATTGAAGAATGTATGCAGCGCTGTTTCCGAGCTGGAGTTGCAGTTCCCAGGATCCGCACCGTTTCGCATCAGTAGCCTAGCAATATCGTAGCTCTGAGTCCTTGAGATCGCCACGTGCAGCGGCGTACTGATGTGTCTTAGATTGATGTTCCAAGTAGAGTGGTGGCTTGAAAACTTACTCTCCGTCCTGGCCGGCGGCGTTCGCATCTACCCCCTCAAGCAATAGCCGTTTGCAAACCTCCAAGTGATTAGATCTTACGGCTATCTGACGAAGAGTGAGCGTGTTAGATTCCAATAATAGGGGCCCTTGAAGAAACATACATGCAAGAGAGAGTTTCCTTGAGGGGTTATATCCGTTGGCGAGGCCTTGCCTGACCGGAATAGCCTGACCATCGCCTCTATATTACCCAAGGAAGCGAACTCCATGATTTCAGAGTCATTTGCGACTATTCTGGGAAGTGATATATTCCAGTGTAGTGACGGTGACACCCAAGATTGCTTGAACTTCCGCATAAAGGAAGCGGTAAAAGCAGCCCTGCTAAAAGGTGAATAATGCCATACAAATGAGACCCCGATGCCACAGCTTTGATCGCACGATAGCGGCCCGAATGTCGGCTTTCGGTCCCTGTGCCAGTGCTGGGCAAATAGTGGCCCTCGCCATATCGCTAACTTGATAAACCATATCTCGTGATAGTAAAGTGTAGCCGCTCTAACAGAGACAGGCTGCGTATACGACCCGCCGGCCACAGGTGGTGGGTCAGCTGGCTCAGGTGTAGCATGTTCCAGGCTGCATATCGGATGATCTGCTGTCCCACCTGTGGCCACTTTTCCGGGCATTTCTTGGTTGTGATGTGAAAAATCGGTTCCTTCGACTAGGGCTAAAGGCCTTGAACCCTGAGGGCCAGCCCAGGGAACGGACTTATGTGAGAGCGAGACAGGTTTAGATATGCCATTTGCCAAGCTTTCAGTCAATACAGTCTTAAAAGTAGACATCGCCTCTTGGGCCGACTCAAGTGATGTTTGGTGGTTCATCCCTAACCGTCTAAAAGCGAATTAGCTATAACTATGTTAGAACTCGACCCTGAAGATATTGGTTGGTATACATTTGGAGAGTCATTAAAGCCAATGAGAACGTAACATGATATGACTGAACACGTTTCATGAACTGGGTTGTAGCTGATTCACCGTATGGCCACCGTACCGTGGCCCAAATTTTTGTCACTGGGTTTTGACCTAGGCGTTTTTCCGATTTCCTTACCCGCCTTGCAAGGTCCTCGAAATCAACCATGCAGCAACGCAGTCGATCAAGAAAATCCCCCGAAAATGCGCTACTAGCGGGCAGCTCTCGGCTGATGGCTTCAATGCCAGCGAACGTCGCAGATAATGCTTCAAGCTCTGCAACAAGATGGCGAATCTCACTTGGAGCATCGCGTATGGACGAAAAGAAGCTATATAAAAGTCGACTGAGCTCGGCGGTGAATCCGACCGTAGCTAGGACATTCGCAGTCGTGGAAAGAGGGTTGCTCATTCTAGCACAGCGACAGAGCCGATGTTGTGGGATGGTGGGCATGGGCTCCGCGTATTATGTATATTGTAACTTGAGTGGGTTGTGGCGCAGCAATGGTTGATGCGGGGCTGAGTCGCTTTAGTTAGCGCTCGTCGTTGGTTGTCTGCCTCACCAACATTCACCATGTCATCGCGCCCCGACCCACCAACAGATTGTGAAGAGGCATCTTCCTACAGCCCAGGAGACGTGGTATATTATTTTCGCAAGGGTGCGTCGCCCTGTTGAAGCGGCCAACAAATTATTGATCATTCTCTTGATAGACAAGTGGAGACAGGGCACCTGCGAAGGTAAAGGAGGATCCAGCGACACCAGCACACGATACAATGTAGGAGGCCGAGCTTCTTGGGGCCGCTAACAACCATAAAAGTGAACGCTGCTGATGCGAGACCCTAGGTCAAAGATACCGCAAATGGGGGATACTACATTATCGCGGACTGTGACATGAGGAAGCAGATCTTTTAGGACCTTTAGGGCAGCAGATGGGCTAGCTGCCCAACAAGATGACAGGGCATCAGGCCGGCCAGGAGATGGCATGAATGGCAAACACGCTTGTATCTTTAGATATGATCGAGACAATCTTATTGGAAGCAGACTTCAATGTCGATGGACACGTGATGTGGGCCACAGTGGCGGAGAGTCCGCCCGCTGGCTCTTTGCCGAGAGCCCAGTGCACACCGCATCAGTCTTACACTAGATACAACACTTGGTTACTAAATATCACCACCAGGACCCCCAAGTTGTCCTTTTGGTTCCAACCAAGAAATAGAAAATATTGCGTGTTTGCTTAGGAACGACTTAGAACGACGGCGAATTTCAGATGTTAGAGGCTGAGACGCCAGAATTAGAACTCCATCAGGTCCGGTGGCGGTTTCCCCCGATCTTCCGGAGAGAAAGACATTTGGAGCTACCCGGCGATGCACCGCTTCCTTTCTCTGAAAAGCGATTTGGGGGCAATGGGTCATTTGGAGTGGTTTGGAAGGTGAAAGTTTTTCCCGGGCACCTTCCAGCACAGAATACAGTATGGCCACAATTCCAAAGTCTAAGCCCATCGCTGATTTTTAAATCGTTCGGAGGGCTACGTAGCCATGAAGACAATTCGTATCGGAAGAAGCGACCTCTGGGATACCATAATGCGAGAGATCGAAACGCTTCGTAAACGGGAGCATAATAATATAGTGCCTCTACTTGCTTCATTCACCATCAATGCATTGGGATCAGAGGAAAGATCCCTCAACATATTGTTTCCATGGGCCGATATGAATATGAAACAGTGGCTGCAGCTTGACTCTACTCCGCTTGGGGATAGGTTTGGACGAAACGAACAACGAAATTGGATATACCGTGAGATATTTGCACTTGTATCAGCAGTCTCGTTTCTCCACCGAAATATCGATGGTGAGGTAACTTCGCACCATGACCTCAAACCCGAAAATATCCTTTGGCTGGGAGAGTCCCTTAAAATCTGCGATCTAGGTCGCTCACACCTTCTCCCATTAGCTGAGGGTTCCGAAACCGAGGGCCAGTCTGGTCTGGGGACCTTCACATACCAGCCGCCCGAGTACTATAACGACGATGTTACCCGATCTTCACGGAAACATGGGCGTGCTTTTGACGTATGGTCACTGGGTTGTATTATAATTGAAATGACGGTTCTTATTGTTTACGGATGGGAGGTTCAGAAAGTCAACCAGTTTACGAAGGCAAGATCGGCTAGTCGTAACAGGCGACGAGATTTTTCGAAGATAAGGGAAACCGACGACTCGTTCCATAACAATATGGGCGTGGTTGGACAATGGATATCGGATCTGAAGGAGGGAGAGAGTAGAATGCTAGTTCAAGTCCTTGACATAGCCGAGAAGATGTTAGTCGATGATCCAGACAATCGAGTATACTCCTGGGAAGCTGAGCTGGATATGTACGAGATGCTTCACCCTGATGACCACCGCACCGCGCAGCTGGAGAAAGTGCAGTTATGTGTTCAGCCGCCGAAACAGGGGAGCGTCAGGGAGGCGCAAAATCCTCTCCACAGGGCAGCTATGAGTGGAAGTAAGGATCGGGCGGCCATGCTATTGGCCTCTGGTTGGCCAGTAGACGCGCGGGACGGTTCGGGCATGACACCACTACAACTCGCGTTCTATCGTGGACACGCACCGGTGGTAGAACTGCTGGCCGATCGAGGTGCGAATATGGACTTGGCGACTATTGGGAGCGTAGCCTTAAAGTGGGCGGAGGCGGCAAATAGAAAGGATCTAATCCGAATCCTCCAACAGCACAAGGCTAATTCTGAGACGGCATTGCATGGAACCAGCTACCACGCATCCTCCCTAGAGTTGGGTCCTTTGGCAAAAGACGAATTTGGGAAGACTACGCTACACTGGGTCTCACAAAGAGGATCAATAGATGAGCTCCGAAAGATCTTAGATAATGTAGAGTACCAAAGCCCGCTGATCCAAGACAAAGACAAAAATGGGTTAACTCCATTGCACTGGGCAGCGAAAGCTGGACAACTCGACGCGGCTGTCGAGCTTCTGAAATTCGAAGCGGCAGTATCCACAATCGAGGAGCGAGACAATTTCGGAAAAACCCCGGTGCATCACTCAGCGGATAAGGGTGCAACAGAGATCGTGCATGTTCTGCTGAGCAAATGTGTCCACCCCAGACTCCTCGTTCTGATGAAAGATAGAAACGGGAAGACACCGTTGCACTGGGCCGCTCAAGGAAATCACGCAAAGGTGGTTGAACTACTACTGAGACCACCAGAAGCGCTTGCCGAACGGTCGGTTTGGGAGCTGACAGCGAATATCATGTTGAGCGATATGGACGATAATGGAAACACGCCCCTACGGCTTGCTAGGGGGGACGAGGTGCTTTTTGCGTTGACCGGGAGAAGCTAGGGGCGTAGCCGGCTCAATGGCGGTGGTAGTTTAGGTGTTGGAGTGAGCGTTGCTCGGAAATTTGCATAGCAGTATCCTATACGAAGTTATAGTTTCTTCTGTTTGCTCGGCTCCCTGATGGTCTCAATTTTGCTAGCTTAGTTAAATAGCTCAGATTTATTTAAAAAAAAATCAAGTCCCTCCTGCAACGCGCTACGCAATTAGATTTCTTAGTAGTCGAGATAATTGATATTCCACAGGGATGGCGGTCCTACCCAATGCCCGGGGGTATATCGAATGAACAACCGAGCTCCGGGCTATATCACACAGCGGTCGAGCTGAGCAACAACTCCTTCCGAGAATGCGGCAAGGAGATCACCAGAACCGAAGTTCCCTCTCAAGCACAGCTCTACGACCCCCCGGTATATAGTCCCCATCCTGAACTCCACATCCCCCAAGTAGTTCTCCTCCGAGTTTATGTCCAAGAGGATACCTTGAACGTCCTTGATATCATTTTCCTTGCACTCCACGCCCTGGAGATTCTGGTGGTTTCTCATAATATGCCTCATTGGACGCCACTGCGCTATCTCTACCAGTACAATACCGAGGCTATAGTATTCGTGGATCTTTGTGAAGCGCGTCGTCGGGTCGCGCAATGCGTCGGGGTGTCGGTATAGGTTGGTATCGGTGTTGCTGTCATGATCTTCAGCCTAGAGATTCAGAAATAGATAGATTGAGAGGTTGGGGGTACTCACATAGGCTTCTCTGAGTGCTCGTTGGGGCCGTCCCTCCGGGCGAAATCAAAGCCGGCCAATCGCGGACTGTCGAGGCTTCTGGGTGCATTTGGGTTAGCAGGGAAGAAGAGAATATTCTCGCTCCTCACCCCCTTATGAAGCCAGCCCGTCGCGTGGATATTATAAACCGACTTAGCTAATAAACAAGCCAAGCGGATTCTGGCGGTCAACGACGGTAGGTAGTCGCTGAGTATATATGCCCAGAGCGATTTCGGCGTCATCCGTTCTTCCCACCCCGGCTCCACATTGACGGTCGACTCTGGGGGCAGGTGAAATACAAAACAGAAGTGGTGGCTACGGATGTCTTCATACCAACCCCTACATCTGAGTACCCGGAGGTCGCCGGGTTGGGGGGACCCAAGCATTAGGGCGATCTCGCTGACGCGTTTGTAGATCTCGCTGCCCGAAGGCTGGGCGGCAAGCGCTGCATCATAGCTTTTCATCTCAACAAACACCAACTCATTTTGGTATTTAGCAAGACGTTTGGGTGGAAGAGCAGAAGGCACGGTACTGATAACTGACATAGGATTGGGAGTGGTTTCAAAAAGTTCCTGCAGAAGGATGGGCCGTATGGCCTCCATCTGTTGGGTTTGAGGGCTAGCCATCGATCTACCGTGCCTCACGGGTCTAGTGGTTGTAGGCTGTATAAGTCCGCAGCTTTCCAAAGAGGATGGCCTGTAAATGAAGCGATCTGTCACTCCGCGAACAGTATGACCTTGGCGACGTGGTATTAGTCGTATCGTAAGTCTTATCAGTAAGGTCGCCTCACCGCTGAGCCTCCCAACCCCACCACACCTAGTTCAACTGACTGTCGCCGCTTTTGCTTGGGCGACGAGAAGGGCACAAGTTAGGTTTGACTGTTAGTAACTTACATATAAGGTTCCACAAACACGGGGTAACCTTTTAGTGGTAAAGAACGGATATATGGAACTAAATGCCCCAGCGGCCCCCCGCAGGGGAGCGGAATATGAGCGCCTCAACCGTTCAATTATCCCTCCCACTCCCCCTTTCCCAAGACACTTCACCTACAACGCGGCATAGCTACTACCTGCGGTTCCCAGAAGGTATCTTTAACCGCAGCATAGTTATTGTTAGGACACGTGTTGGGCAATGCCTGCCGTCTCGCGTTATGCTGTTTCGTGTTCTGCCGCTCCGCGTTGCACCGTTCCGCGGAGGCCTCCAACAAGCCGTGTGGGCTATGACTGAAGGCTTCCAATGTGCAGAGGCCTCCAGCCCCCTTTCTCGTGGCCGGGCTATAGTCAGTGTCTACTATATGAGTTAGCTAGTATTCCCACAAGGCCACGGCAAATAACTGTCATCCTAATCAGGATAGCCTAAACATAACAGTTATATTTACCATTTTTGAGTCCTTAGTAGAAAAAGCAGAGAAAAAGTGCAAACCTCATTGCGTTTCCTTTTTATCTTCATTTTCTTCAGTGAATTTAGCCCCTCTGCGCAGCGCATATCGGGGGTGAGCGCGAGAGAAGCGGGGGTTATGGTTCTACGCACGGGTAGTGGGTAAGGGTCATGTAAACAGCAAATCTAGGTGTCTGGTGTGCTCATGGATTTCCGGCCTCTAGCGAGCCGCTACTATAAAGTCAGTTAATATCCTCAGTGTTTTCGCTCTCGTTCGTTTTACCTGCTCTCGTCATAGCCATAGCAAGATTAATGACATCACAAAATTCGGCGAATGGGAGAATCCGAGGCTTAGGGGGTAACCTAAAGCCAAAATGCATGGTGTAAGTCCTTCTTACATCTATAGGTTCAGGAGGCTGCAAGATGGGGATCGATTTGCGTCAAGAGAGGCGCCAGAACGAACGTAGGGCAATAGGGCGGGCCTATTAGTAAGCAGCTAGTAGCCAGTTTTCAAGGCTTCCCATTCACGATAAGATGACTATCCATCCCCAGCATTCGTTTACCGTATAGCGCTGGGAAGCCATCTCTGGATAGGCCAGCGAGTGGAGGCAAGCTTAGGAGAGTTACAAATGCATAGTCGAGAAAGGGTGCAAATGGGAATTTCTTACGAAAGTCTCTAGGGGTAGGATCGTTGCTTGTCACTAAGGAAATGACTTAGCTGGGCTCTACACTATCTGTTGTTATTGGTGCCCTGTCCGCCTCAGCCAAGAAGGAGGTCTCGGCCTC
>JAGHQL010000171.1:0-59447 GCA_020080175.1 Glutinoglossum americanum
TCCAGCGAGGCAAGTGGAAGCGGTATAGGCAACGCTAGCCGCATCCCTTACACCTTGATGGTAGCTAGAAGATAGAAGTGAGTAAAGAAACAGGCTCTCAACCCGACCCTACCCGACCCGATGCGCAGCCTAAATATTATAGTCTGACTGGAAGTCTAGCGGTTAAAGGGGAATTTGTAAGAACTTTTAATATTAAGTATAAGGACCTTCAATATTTAAGATAACATAAAAATACTCTAATATTGAGGACTCTAAAAAGTTTGATGACAGTATGATATCATACCTAGGCTGCGCATCGGGTCGGGTACCCGAAACCCGTTGCGCAGTCTAGCCTAGTCTATATCTAGATAAGACTTAATTAAATGTATGAGGATTATAAATTGACTTAATAGTTCAATAATTCAAGGTAGGCTGCACATTGGGTCGGGTTGAGAGCCTCCAACCCGACCCTGCAAAGCCCCGCCGACCCGCGGTAACCCTACTCCTACCTGATAGCCCGTTTTACCCGGGGTATGGCCGGGTGCCCGAAACACGATGCGCAGCCTACTTTTAAGTAGGAGCTTCAGGACGAAGTTTCATTGGCTCTAGAATTGATGGGTCTTGGCTGGGTGCTAGCTTCCATCGTTGCTCCACGGTCGTCGTACCCAGGCTGGGTCGGGCGCCTACTGCTATCCTACGCTACCACTCCATGAGAATGCACATGGAATTTTTTTAGATGTCTGAAGAAATCCAAGCTTGTGGTTATGAAAATTAATAAACTGCCAACAGTGAAGCGTCCTCTCTATCTATATGAACTGATTAAGAATTATTCTAGGTAGTAGAAGAAGCTGAAACCAGTCACATGTTTCAGCAGGGCGGCTCTCTCGGACATTAGAATGGGAATATGAGTAACTACAACTCCCCGCGGTCGTGTTGAAGAATAATCTTTTGTGCCTCTTCTGACCCTGGGGCTGGTGGTGAGAATTTGCCTTTCTTAAGTTCTGATAAGGCGATATCGAAACGTGCACCTGCGAGGTAGGCGACGCCAACCTTAATGAAAAGATTAGAACTGGCACTGAGAGAAGGGTGTGGGTGGTCGTGACTTACCATTACAAGAGATATAAGTAGTAGCGTACCGATTACCGCGAGGAATACATACAGAATTTCTTTCCTCGCAGCGGCATCATCCTTGGCTTTTTCAGTATCTTCCGCTGATACGGGTCCCCCCCTTGCCCGAGCAATCGCCCTCGGGTCCTGCGTCGGAAAGATATTCTCGATGAATTGTTCGATCTTCCGGGAAGGTCAGCTTCTGGGTAGATTAATTAGGGGTAGAACGTACCTTAGCGCAGGCAATGCCAATGTTAAGGAAGTTAGGATCCTTGGGGGTATTTTTCTTGTGGATTCTTCGGACATACATTCGGAAAATTTCACAAACCGACCGCAGGTTCGTCGAGTCAACCATTAATTGGCAAGCGTCTCCCTTGGTAATTTTCACATTTCTCTGATAAACGTTAGGATTTCGAAAGACCAATTCCAGAGTCGCTATAGCCATGACTTGAGGGATAGCACAGAAATTGAAGACGCTCTGTTCCTTGAGCCCTGCCAGGTAGAATAGACATTCATCGGCATGTCTGAGCGAGTTTAAGCACATCTCAGAGATGCAATTGAGTGCAGCATCCTCATTTGCTCTTGCAAAGAGGTCTCCAAAGCTGTTGACATGCTTGGACCATATCATCTTTGGCCAGAAGCGCCGTCCGTCATCAAAGTCTTCTCGGATATCCCTAATGATGTTGGTTTTCTGCAAGAAACAGCCCATGGACTCGTGGAGATGTGAACGTTCTAGAAGAGCAGGATTCGCTAAGCTGCTTTCAACGAAAAGCCGTGTGAGTCCTTCACCGACCAATCCAGCAACATAATGGCAGTATAGATCGTATTCCTCCACTGTATTTACGCCGTTGGTGTTATGCTCGGCGTTATTGGCATAGTCTGCCATGCCATTTCCCATCTGCTTTGTGATATCCTTAATGATCACTCGATAAGCTGGCTTAGTTTTGGCAAACTCCGTAATTACAACATCGAACTCCACCAGCAATTGTCTGTCTTTTTCATTGGGTCCACTTTCCTTAAATGTCCATCCCTCCTTGTCGAGGATGTCCTGGAAAGTGCGTAGGACTGGTTCTTTTTTGGCCAGATCAATTGACATGTCATCCTCGATAGTGTCGAGGCCTCTCAAGATAAGATAGAACAACGCAACAGGAACCAGAAGCTCAGGGTGCAGCTCCTTAATGACAGCGCTAAAACTCCTGCTCGTCTGATCGAGAAAATCAAAGCACCGTCGGAGCTCAGGGGATTCCTTCTCCGGATTTCGCTCATGTACTGGCGAGTGCCAGACCTTCCTATGCATGCACCACGCGGTCAATTAAATACAGGTCATCGTTAGAATAGGTCCGAAAACAGCTTGCTGGGGGTGTTCATACCATTGGATGATTGACCTTAGCTGGTTCGGATGCACGGCATAGTAGAGGAGCTCTGAAGCGGAAGGCATGGCGTTTTGAGTGAGTAGGCGGGTTATCTGTCGGCAGTGAGGTCTGACAGTTATGGGAATTTTCGAAGTGACGAAAGGGATGAATCCTGCGGAGTTGGATTTAGCTAGTGCTAATAGAGCACTAGTGCTCTTTCCTGGGCCTCGATATTAAATGTTCCTGGGGCTAATCCCGATGTAGAACATCGCTTGCAGTGTTTGATATCACGGGGGGTAGAAGTTGCTGTTTGGTTAAGTGGAGTGAGGATTAACGCTGTTGAAATCTCTGCGGTGACGCAGAGTGTCTGTGTAATAGGCGCGGGTGTCCGGTCACAGTTTTCACTACCTGGTGACTAAAACCCAAGACTGACGGGGTTGGGGATCGTTTCATCAAGTCGGACAGGCAGGTTCCGTGGGCTGCCACTAAATTCTATGGGGAAACCTTAGCGAGCATAGGATAGTTCTCATGGATGGTGTACGTCCGTTAATCGCACCTTACCTCCCAATGGCCAACTTACGGATAGATAGTAATTTTATCTCGAAAGGTGGTTTTTGGTTCCTTCACTGGAGGATCTTTCCTTGTGTGGGCTGATGAGACGGTAGCACCAGAACGCCGGCGAACACCCGTGGCATCATCGGGACAGTTCCAAACTTCACTATCTCTGGATGACCATGCTGTATCTGTTGCAGATAATAGCATACGGAACCAATTGGAGGAAGGCGGGGTGTCTGCAGTCACTAGAATCTATCCCCGTCCGAGTAAAGATCAGGTTATCACGATATTTTGCGTCTTTCTGAACACTGTGTCGACGGTTGGGCTCGTTTTTCTAAATAAGATGTATGTATATGTAATATCGCATCTGCTGCGATGGATAAACTGATAATCGCCCCCCTCTAGTATCCTCAGCGACCCGCAGCTCCGGAAGATGCAAGTGTCGTTTGCCATGTGGCATTTCACCTGTACAGCTGCGGTATTATGGATCGCTTCTCACCGGCCTTTCGATCTATTCCAGCCCGTCCGCCTACCGGTTGTAAAGATGATGCCACTTTGCATCTTCTTCGCTGGCTTCTTGATACTCAATAATCTTAGTCTAACCTCCAATTCAGTGGGCTTTTATCAACTCGCAAAGATTATGACTACACCCTGTGTCGCATTGTTTAGCTACCTTTTGTTCCGCAAAACCATCACTTTAGAGGCTGCGATATCTCTCGTGAGCTTATGCTTTGGCGTAGCGCTCACCAACCATGATGCTGCTGGCACCAATCCCCTTGGGGCCGTGATCGCTGTAGCAGCTTTTACTACGACTGCCATGTACCAAATCTGGATCAGCAAGAAGATCAAGGACTTCTCGGTGAGTAGTCCTCAATTGCTCATGAATCAAGCCCCGATCTCAGTTTTCTTGTTGGCGTTTTTTGTGCCAGCCTTCGATTCGATCGTTGATCCGAGAACCGTACCGTCATATACACTGGCCGCTCTGTTTTTTTCTGGGTTAGTGGCAAGTTTGCTCAACTTGTCTCAATTTCTGATAATTGGTCGCACCTCACCTTTGACGGTGAGTTCTCCAGCACTGTGTCGTAAAATAAAATATACTCATTTAATCATTTTTAGTTTAATGTTACATCCCACCTTAAAACTGTTATAATCCTCACTCTTGGATGGATAGCTGATGGGAGGGTTCTCTCTGTTCAAGATCTTACGGGCATTATTTTTGCTGTGGGTGGGGCAATGGTATATTCTATGCTGTCGTAACTAGAAATGATAACAGGGGACACATGTATACTAATGTTTAGTACTTAACTTTCCTTGATTTCATCTTGGTGTTAGACTATACTTTAGCCTAGCCTGGGCGAATTTTGAATATCCTAGATTATTATGTGAAATCAGGGCATTTAACAATATTCCCTTAGTTTGCTATGATAGTCCATATTCCATAAGCTTTCTTCCCGTGGGAGCGACCCATGACTATACAGCGAGAGGTTATGCAGTCTAGTGATGACAAACGGTCATAGGCTCCATAGTGGTAACATCTGAATAAAACTGGCTGTGATAAGTATCAGATGACATGCCTGGAGGAATGAAAATGGAAGTTCTCGTTATTACACCATAAGTTAGACTCCATCTTATGACTGGATCCGGGGGGTCTCTTTCTCCCAAGTAAATTGAGAGAAAAATGCTAGGCACTGGTAACGACCTCGATGATGATCAGGCGGAACCAAATCCCGGTGTCCCTGGGGCGAAAGGTGTCTAAGGTTGAAGAGTTCATCGTTGGTCTTGTTTCGCACGATTGATTCGGGTGAAGCTAGGGAGAGGTGTTCAAAATTGTGAATTCCACCCAACCTTGCCCCTTATACCTCTTAAAAGCACAAATAAAGTCAGTATGTAACGAGTAGAGAGACCTTAGCAGGAAGGGGCCTGCTTTCTAGATTTGCGAGAAGCAGTAAGGCATCTAATGGATCTGGTGAAATCAGAGAGCGAAAACAACGCTAGAACATGTTCTTTATGCTCGAGAGGCTTCTGCGGTCTTGCCGAGGTTTTCATGCGAACCAAATAGATGGTGCGAGTCTTCCTTCTTCGACTTCTTCTTTTTGTCGTCCTTCCCCTTCTTAACCGCTGCTTCGGCCATAAGTTGTTCAAATACCATGTAGTCCGCTTCCTCGTCGGGGTCGCGTTGTGCCTTTGATGAGATGTTAGTGCTATAGAACTGCGGAATGCTCTGGTTCCCGTGGAGTGCCTTACTTGTTCGAAAATAGTGCCACAGATTTCTAGCGCATGAGCCCGCTCAATTCTCTTTTCCAGCGGGACCGTCTTGTCATTGAGGACCTTGTCGCATACGTCTCGAAGTACCCCTTGAATTTCAAACTTACTTCCCCGCCAGGCGGCTGCCAGGATTTTCCCTGTCACTCGCCTTTCGTACTCTACCTTCTTCTCGTCGGTCCAGTCTTCCCCTCCCTTTTCTTCTAGTTTTGCCATTTCCTCTATTGTCATTTGAGCGTCGAGGGCACTTGAGATGGTATTCCAGGTCTCTTTTGCTAGGGTGCCCTTGTCCTTAAGACGTGAAAAGAAGCCGGAAATACCGAGGAATTTCTGGGATTTCAGAAATGATGTAGCCTTTTGCACATACGTGGAGCCAACTGCGTGCAGAATTTCCAAGCCGAAAGACTCCATCTTTAGATTTTCAACCTCCAGCCTTATCTTTTCCTCGAACGCTCTTGAAGCATCCGCTTCCTTATCCGTTTCCGTCCAGATACTAATTCTGTTTACCAGCTTCATTGCTAGTGTGTTCACCCGCTCGTCTCTAACCTTTTTCCGCTCCCTCTCAAAAGCAGCCAGTTTCTCTTTCTGTTCTTTGGTTAAGCCGCCCTTTTTCTTGTCTTTTTTACGGAGCTCTCGTTCTTCTTGCGACAATCCAGCAGCATCGAGGCGCGCATCCTCTTCAGACTTCTCCATGATGGCCTGTTGGACAATCATGCCTCGTCGCGGCGAAGAGTTGCCGCGCGTTGGTTCGCCCGATTTACCTACAGCTTCCGCGGTGTGACTGGGTGATGGAGAGGCGGAGGTTTCAGTATGGACCGGAGAGGGATCTGATATGGATGCATTGGGAGGCGGACCGGGGGAGGCAGTAGATTCTGGTGCGGGGTGTGGCGCAGATCCCCCCTCGGCATGCTCTTTATTGGGGGTGTCGTCTACAGCTCCAACGTCGTCATTTATGTCCATGTCCTCCATGGTGATGTCCATGGTCTTAGTGAGATCCTTCATCAAGGATATTTCGCCAATCCTAAACAAACCATCCATGAGTCCGATATCACTTGAATAAAGCGGGTGAATTTAACCTACAGGTCAACAAAAGCATCCCCTCCAAAAATCATGCCGAAGAACTCTGCGGGATCCTCTGTTTTCAAATCAGTTGCCACGATTAGATAACACATATTCAAAGACACCCACCGAAACCGCTATCAGGGACAGCCTTCTCTTTCCCGAATTTATCATACTGCTTCCTTAGTTCTGTATCGCTAAGAACTTGGTAGGCTTCGCTGATCTGAAGAATAGAAGTCTTAGTTAAGGTTATGCAACCTCACAAGAGGGGAGATGGGAGGTCAACCGCTTGGAATTTGGCATGCGAGGTCTCATCCCCAGGGTTCTTATCTGTGGAGAACGCAGGGTTGTTAGTCCCGTTTTTAGAGTAACTATTGCCTCATCCTAGAAGTACCTGGATGATGGATGATCGCTAGCCTCCGATACGCTTTTTTAATCTCCAGCCCTGTTGCGTTCGTCGGAACCCCTAGAGCATCGTAGTATGCGGTGTCGGCCACTTTTGTTGCCATCTGAGGTCTGAATAAGTGTTCGTATAAGAACACTAGAAAAGCCTTTACGGAGGACGGTGTATGGAAGGCACAGCTTCTGTAGATGCCGTAAGAGAAACTGCGAGTATAAGATGCTCGAGAGGCGAGAGCTGGTGGAAGAGAGAGTGAGAGAGTGGTGATATGATGGAGAGTTGATATGATTCTAGCTGCGCTACTTTTCACTTTGTAGGCACGGGTGACGTCGGCTGCATCTCAGCCTCACAACTCACGGCTGCACTATGTTGCACTTGTACTATGCACGCATGTCAGTACGGCGTCTTGTGAAGCGAAGCGAACCCCAAATCCAATCATGCACGCTGGGAATATTCTACGGCGAACATTTGGCACTAAATGTGCAAAGGAAAGATATTTACGGCTGGGGTAGTTCGTTAATTTTGTATTCAACATCACCGCCTCTAGGAAAGTATTTTATTTTGATAAATTATGCCATCCAGAGCAAGCTGATGCTCGCGCAATCCTGTGACATGACCGCCTGGCACACTGTTTAGTGGGTATCTCAGACTTATAAATACATACACCCAAAAGCAAAAGAGAGACTCAAAAGCTTGTCTATCGCCCTAAGCGCCTGATTCGGGGTCAATCAACAAAAGCAACCCCCAACGCCAACGCAAGAGCACCATTGGACGGGCTAATGATAAAAACAGCCTTATGCCACGGGCCGGGTTGAGATGGGCTTATATATTGTGAAGTCATGTTATTGGAGGTCTCGTTCTTCTAATTCGGATGTGTGATGAACGCCGCTGCCTTGCTCGAGATCAACACCGCTATCTCGGTCATCTCTTTCACAATCCGCTGGCGTCGTCGAATCGCCTGCTACTTCGATACTCTGACTCTCTTTCGGTTCGTGTAAGCCGTTGTCCTGAGGGGGGTCCTCGATATCATCAGGGATGAGGACCCGGCCGCCTAATTGGATATCGCTAACCCTGACGCGATATTCCAAAGCCTTTCTTCCCTCACTAATGAGTTCCTCCGTCCATCCTAGACACTTCTTAAGGCTCTGGTTCAATTTTTGGCTGTCAACAAGTAGTTGCTGGTGTTTCGATAGATCCAACTGCAACCTCCTCTCATCTTTCTCTCTATGTCTGGCGTCACTTGCTACAACTGCATCCGGGCTCAGTGCACCATCCTCAAACGAATCATCAGAGAGTGATTCCTCGTCTTCCTCTGCCATGTCAGATAATTCCGATGTATTCTCGAATTCTGTCACATTTGGCAGGCCACCCAGGGGCGGGCCAGTTGAAATTGATGTTAATGATAGGCGTCCGGATCTGCTTAGTCTCCGATAACGCCGCAGCTCGGCACATTGCTTGCGCATTTCCCGTTCCAACGTCCGGTTAATGGCCAAAAGTGAAGAATTACTGATCTCTAGATCTAGCACTTTCCTTTCCCTCCTTGCATTGGCTGCAAGGTCCATTTGCTGTGAGGCATTGTAGCTTGGGGTGTTTTTGATAGGAACCTGCGGTACTGTTGTTGTGACTTTGGGCAGAGAAACGCTCCATTCGCTACTAGGTACCGTTTCGTGTTTCGCTGGTAATATATTCGGTATTTCTTCGGCAATGCTAGTTGCAGGGCTTTGCTTGCCGACTGGAAAAGAGGGACTTGTGATTTCGGTTCTTGAGTTCATTTGTATCCACGAGGTTGAATCGAGAGAGCCCACGCTAGCGGACTTTCCATGACTAGCGCGGCGGGGTTGGCTTTCGGGAACAGGCCTCTGAGAAGACACAGCTAAGGGAGGCTCTCCTAGAGTCGAATGCCCTAAATGCGCATGGCTCAATCCAAGGGTAGATGTGAATTGAAGATGGGTTGCTGGTGGAGTCCTTAGAGATGCAACGCTTGTGGCTTCTTTAGTAGGTGAGGGAGGCCGATGCTTCTCTGATGTCTGTAACGTAGGGTGCAGTGACGCTAGTCGCGGCGACTTCTGCTGTAGAGGGGTGGACAACACATGGCCCGGCATTAGGGGAGGGCCTATTGGCGGAGCTGAGTGCATGTGTAAAGCTCGGCGGCCAGTCTGTGGTTCACTTATCCCATTTGCACGAAAGAATTTGGCTTGGGAACCAGTTTCTGGGGATGGTGACGCGGGTGTATTGCTGATGCTGCTGGCGTAAAAAAAGGTTGACATTTTGCTATTTCCCGCCGATTTTGGTGGCGAATGGCGTATCGCAACGGCCGGATTCCTCACTTCATTGGCGTAGAAAAACCTTGGTGGGGGCTCTCGATCACCAATATCTCTGTTAGTGCGCCCCGAATTCTGGCCCTTGTCGCTCTGAAGACCAGGTGGTAAGGATAAACTTGATTGCTTTCCTTCGCTCACAACGCTTGAGGGCCGTGACACCGTTTTCCCCTCCAATGCAAGTAAACTGGGTCCTAGGCCACCCGCTGGAAACTCGTCCGCGGGTCGAAAAGGTTCGACGCTCAAAGCCGGCTTAGAGCTACTTGGAGTCCCGGATGGAGTTCCATTGGGTGTGCCTGGTGAACTATCCACCCTAGCTTTTCTTGAAGAGGACCTTGGAGTGATATTTGAATTGAGGAAAGCTTTGACGGGAGTTGATATTTCTTCCTTCTGGTTCCCCCTTGGGGTACCTCCAGCGTCATTGTGGACCCCTCGACGGAGAGTGGGAGATATGGAAGCGGATGCAGCGGTTGGTGCAGCGATCCTAGGGGTTAGTGGTGTTTTTGACGCCATATTTGTCGCATTCAAAGTTGGCATCAGCGGGCGGCCTGCTCCGCCTGGGGTATTCTGTTTATCGTATGGCATCTATCGCGGTTGCTTCTAGTCCCGTGGTTGACTGACTGAGTCGGCATGCGCGCATTATTGCATTGCGGTTGCCTTGGTATAATGAACTTGGGGTGTTGCGATTCTGTGTTGTTGATCATTGACGTGACGAGAGATATAATTGGCAGTTGTTAGTGGCTAGTAAAAGCCAATCTTGTTTCGTGTCGATTACGCACGAAAGTGGGTTAGACGGACTACTGCAACAGAAGAGAAGCTATAATTGAGTGGCGTGGCGGGTTATTGTTGATATGTCTCTATTTTCTTTCATATCCATTCGGCATGTATTTTTCGCTGGGATTGTTGTTGATTAACTCTATATAATAAGAAAACAGGGGTCAGAATCGTAGAAACGCGTTCGCTTCGACACAGTCTTTCGCGTCTCGCAGACTAAAATTGCGATGGCCTCCAGTGCGCCGGTAGTTGCGAACCAGCTGGGTAACAATGAACAAGAAAATTCGGGTCTCTCTTTGCAAGAAGCAAGGGACGAATTTTTCGACCAGCAAAAGGCACGTCGTGGCCGCCTCTACAGTGTCGTTGCCATGCACTTACGCGAATATCTCAGGTATCCGAGATTATCTACAATGCATCAAGAGGATCTAAATTTTTCAATAATCGGGAAATCAAGGATCGAGTGGCCGCCCAGAAGATTGAGCGTATATTGGCCAGCAAGCAGCGGATCGAGGGTGCTGACCTCGACCATCACCTACGTCTCGCAGATGATTATCTTGCAGAATTGGAAATTTCTCGTGACCTCACACAGACAATTATCCACGTTGATTGCGATGCATTTTTTGCCGCGGTGGAAGAATTAGATCGGCCGGAACTTAAACATGTTCCCATGGCTGTTGGCAAAAGCATCCTCTCAACGTGCAACTATCATGCTAGGAAATTTGGTTGCAGAAGTGGGATGGCGGGTTTTGTGGCATTAAAGCTCTGCCCAAACCTGATATGCCTGCCCTTAAACTTTGAGAAGTACAATGCCAAAGCGCACGAGGTGAGAGAGATCTTCACCAAGTATGATCCTCGATTTGAAGCCGCAAGTATCGATGAAGCATATCTGAACATCACAAAGGTAAGTCTATTTAGTTCCCGAGACCTCCGAAGCAATAGCTGATTGATTGAAGTATTGTCAAGAGCATCACATGTCTCCGGATGATGTTGTGGCAGAACTTCGTGGTGAAGTCCTGCAGAAGGCGAAGATCACTGTATCGGCCGGAATTGCGCCAAATACAAAGATAGCGAAAATAGCTTCGAACAAGAATAAGCCAAACGGACAGTTCCGGATTGTGAATGAGAGGACAGTGGTTATGGCATTTATGCGAGAATTACCTGTTCGCAAAGTCAATGGGATCGGCCGTGTGTTTGACCGTGAATTAGAAGCTATTGGTATAAAGACGTGTGGAGATATCTATCACCAACGCGGCTATTTGGCAAAGCTCTTTGGACAGAAAGCCTTCCAGTTCTTGATGCATTGCTACCTGGGATTAGGCCGGACAACTGTTCGGCCAGCGGAGGAATACGAACGGAAGAGTATAGGTACGGAGAGCACTTTTAGAGACCTCAGTGGCAAGGCGGAGTTACGGGGAAAGCTGAGAGGGGCCGCTGAAGAGTTAGAGAGGGATCTATCAAGGGCGCAGTTCAAAGGTCGTACTCTGTGCTTGAAAGTCAAGCTTCACACTTATGAGGTTTTGACTCGGCAGACCACTCCACCGAAAGCGGTGCAACTAACGGAGGACCTCTACCAGTATGCCCTTCCGATGTTGTCAAAGCTGGAGCAGGATATCCCAGGAATAAAGCTGAGGCTCATGGGACTACGGGTAACACACCTTGTGAGTACAAAAAAGAATGGGATGGATTTCTTTGGTGCTCATGGACCGGTGCCCATCGACTATCAAAATCAAGGAACTAAACGGAAGGCGGCTGTATTGGAGGAAGACGGGGCTGAATGGGAGGTATGGCCAGAGGAAGAGTTTGAAGAGGTAGCACGGCAAGAGAGACAAGCTGAAACAGAGGAGTTGAAAGCGTTGAGCCAGGAACAAGAGCTGAAGGAGATAAATCGAAGAAAGGGTATTGAAAACGAAGCCAATCTAAGCTCTATGGAGTGCGGTACCGGGGATAAAGAGCAGTTTTGGAACTGTCCAGTTTGCTTCCGGCCGCAGTTGGCAAACGACAGGGAGTTTAACGGTCATGTGGATTTCTGCCTCTCGAGACAAACCATTAGGGAAGCTTTGAAGGACTCTGCATCTGGCCGCGCGAGATCTTCATTGAACCCGAAAGGGTCAGGCTTGAAGGGGTTTAGCCAATTGGGAAATGTCAATAAAAACGAAAGGCCCTGAATGTGAGGGCATGTGCAGATGCCAAAGGTTGATTTGAGTCGTCTATTCAGTATAGCACTAACACAGTGTTGTGCTATATTGTGCGTGTGACGAAACGATTCATAGTGATATTTTATAGGCACTGCAGAAACTGCAAAGTTCCTTTCCCAGCGATATTGGGTTTGCCTTCCACTTCCGCTGTGGGTTCGACTAAATTTGGAAAATCTTGTACCTGGTAAGCAAGTATCTGCGGCAGTCTTGTCGAGAGGGGGCAGGTCATTCCGTCTTTGTTGGATCTTCGTCAGCTATACACCCACATAATCAGCTATAGAACGTCTCTAGATTTTGGGAGTTTGGATCCATACGTTCCAGGATGCCTTCTTTGATCAATTCCTCAGGTTTTGGCCGATGCGCGATTTTCTCGTTCAAGCTGTCTGCACGCATATGTTTCTCCAGCTTCTTCTGCTGACCTTGTAGTGCTGGTGCGGCAGTCGAATCAGGGAGGATGTTGCCTTCGGGGCACGAAGGCCAGAATTAGCATCGGTGGTTTTAAGTTTCCCCCGGGGGGGGGGTTCGGTACGTTCTACTAGTTTCTCGCGCTCGGGGCGCTTCCCGAGCCCTTTCTTGAGGCTATCAGTAGCGCGTTGGCGCTCGAGCTCATACGCGGTTGCCTGGAGAGAGCTATGTTACCTCTGGCGTCAGTATTGCCTGGTGGGTTTCGTGGGCTGAGTTATAGGGCCCGAATGAGTTTGGGACATGAAGGGTAGAGATAGACCCACGGAGCGGCCTTAGTATCTAGAAGGATATGCTTGTCTTTGAGCTCCTGTATATCTGGGCGGTGTTGAAGATGTTTCTCAAGAGAATTGCGGCGTTCAATGGGCGAGATGGGCGACTCATCGGGGCGGCTGCTATCTTCAGACATGACGCTTTAGCACCTGGTAGAGTAGTCGAGGTTTCACTGTGGACGGGAGATGTATCGTTGAGACCGGTAAGCTGGTGTTTGTTGACCAGAAGTGGGGTTGCGCGTTTGCGTTTAATGATCTATGATGCGGCCGACCAAGTAGCGAGTTGCCCGTGACTCAATTGTATGACGTGCGGCTCGTGCAAAATGAATTACTATGCCTGATCTTCTCTTGTATAATTGTAGGCTTATATAACATCTACGTAGCTTCTGGGATATTTTTATTGTATTTTTACTGAATGCAAAATAAACCAAATATATCTCTTTAGATGTGCTGGAACCTTTGGTATCTCAAATGTCGTGTGGTCGTGTTGCTTTCGTGTTGCTTCGCGTTTCCCTTCACGTCACCCCGCTCTTTCTTTCTACCTCACTTCATGCCGAATTTGGCTTCATCATCAGCCAACCCCCATAAAAATGTGGATCCTTGAATGCGATGGGGATGTTCTTAAGAGTAAGTTTAGGTTCTGCGCCGACGTGAAAACCGGCGTCTCTGGAGCTTGGGATGACGTAAGACTGATTGATTGACAGACAAGCGACTGTGGCTGCGGCCTGACAAGAAGTATTTGTTTGGTCGGACGGCGAAATCTGACGGAGGTATGCCCCCCCACGAGTACTTCGTACTCCTTTCTGTATATTCGCTCATCGGGGGCCGGGGGGATTTTATTCGTAGCATTCTGATATTAATTTAGGCGGGTTCACCATTGAAAATAAATCGATATCACGAAAGCACCTTACCATAGAAGTCTCCCAGGTGAAACCAGGCGATGGAGTACGTTGGAATAGCTGCAGCTCTTGAATATCCAGAAGTGGCTAAAGTAAAGTCATCTGTAGTCTAAATTGCACACAAAGTCTCAGCTTACGATCTCGGACCTGAAGTCCAAATTCGGGACTCAGCTAGATGGTGAACAAATAAGAGGAGAGTCTCGGATCCTCAACAGCGACGAGCATGAGATTAAATTAGGCAGTTATGAGAACCTGTTCAGGCAAGTAGTATCTATATCATATGCTAATCTAACGCTACTAAGTCTACCGCGCCAGGATCAAATGGGTACCGGTCGTATTCTCTTTCTCTTTCTCTACCAAGGAGCAAAAGAACAGAGACCCTCTTGAGCCAATGCGCATACGACTCGAACCGCTTGATATCAAGGTAATCATACCATACGTTATCGGAAAGACAACCCATGTAGTTGCAACGAAGAGGAACACAGCCAAAGGATTACAGGCTCTTATCAATGCGGGATACATTGTCACTGACACTTTTGTGGATGCTCTGGTTCTTGCGGCTACCCCAGAGTTACCCGAAGATCTGGAGAGTCCGAGTCCTCTTGAAACTGATTTCGACGGGAACTGGCCGGACGCGCTATCCCACCTCCCTGCCCAGGGCAAGGAGCCGAGCCAGCGCCCTTCGCGTTGTTTTGCTCCGGATCCAGAAAGAGCAAATGTGTTCGAAGGGTACACGTTTATTTTTTGCGATAATGTGCAATATGAGAATCTCCACCCACCCATCGCCAATGGTGGTGGGAAGGCTCTTCTGTTTGAGCCCCGCATGGGTGAAACTACTGCTGAAGAAGTGGTGCGGTATGTGAGAAGTGCAGCAGGGGACAAAGGCAGCGGAGAACTTGACAATAGGAGTGGCGGAAAGGGGGTCGTTGTCGTTCGTTTCAGGGGAAAGAAGAGTATGGAACGGTGGAGCATTGAGATTGGAAACGAGGTGGCACGCAAGCTGGACCAGCGGCTCATTGAGCAGAGCGAATTTCTTGACGCGATTCTGGTAAATGATGCGAGTGGGCTGCGCAGAGCGCTGCCGGAAGAGGATGATGATGGATTACCGGGATCTTCCGCTCTGGCAGGTGAAGCACCAGTTGGTGGAGAACTATCGAAGATGTGCTAATATGGCTTTGCGAAGCCCCTATGCTAGGGAATGAGGGACCTGATGCGCATGGTGAAGGCACACCACGATCTAATCACCAGCCCCCGCCAATGTCTCAGCCACTGAACAAACGCATTAGATCAAGGTTTGTGACTAGCCGCTTCAAGGGTTTCGATGATGGCTTCAACCCTGCTTCTCTGCCGCAGTCTTCCAAGGCGCTGGAAGGGTCACAGGTGGGGGACCTTCCTGGAAGCCATGAGTGTGCCAATGATGAATTGGTCCGTATTGCTAGCTTCTAGCTATCCTGTGGAAGTGATCTTGCTGATGACTACAGGGATTGGAGTCATATGGGGGTCCTGGCATGGACGCTGGTCCTCAGACTTTCAATTCGTCTAACCTACGTAAAATCGTCGGCAGAAAGCGGACTTCTCCACCGTTAGAAGATGAAGATCACGACGAAGTATTGAACAAAATACTTCCTGCAGCTGCGGCGATGAAGAAGCGTCGGATTGAGGCAGAGGTTGAAGAAGACAACTATCACCACGTGGAGACGCGAGGCAGGGCTGGCAGGAAAAAGGAATTGGCAGTTTCGCAGAAGGCCAGAGACCGCAGGCCGAAGAAGGAGGTGGATGTTCTTGAAGCAGCAAGAGAGCACAGAGAAGCCGAGGAAGATGTCGCTCGTCGCGATCAAGAAGCTTTAAAGGCATCACTCGATGGCATGGAAATTGATCAGATGAAGAACCTCGCGCTTGTAGAAGAGATGGAGGTAATGCGGCGCACTAACCTCCATTCCAGGGCACTGGCCTATGGGGACACCGGTAGTAGGTGGGATGAACGTTGGAATGGCCGCAAGAATTTCAAAAAATTTACGAGGCGAGAGGTAGGAGATAGCGGCCAGGTGAGGCGGGGAGGAAGCCTGATTGTCGGCCTAGAAGAGGTTCGTAAAAAGGATTTTGGCATTGGAGATGGTTATTGGCTTGAGGGCGATACACAAAAGGGGAAGCAATATGAATCTGAGGGACCCAGCGAACCCGAGTTGCCCCCTATTGCGACTGCGGAGCGTCGGCCACCCAAAGCCTTGCCAAGTGGCCTAGGGGCCTCACAAGCTGCTGGGCGGCCAAAGATCACCCGGCATACTGAAAAGTCGAACAAAAGCCGACAGGTTGAGTCATCGGATGTGGCTAAACCACAAATTTCCAACAGGAAGAGGGGCCCTTCACCTACGGGAGCAAAGCCGAACCCAGCCAAAAAACGAAACGGACTGTTCGTTAGGCAATCAGAAAGCGAAGATAGCGAGGATGACCTCAAGTTTAGGTTCAGGAGGAAGAGATAACTGGGTAGAGGAACTGTAGCTAGGCACTTTTGGTTTATATTTGATCCTGCCGCTCACCTTACTATGGCGGCGGCTTCGAGATGATTCAGCACTGGCCGCGACAGGTATTTCTAAAATGGCGGGAAGAGATAAGAGATGGTCTTGGTGAATAACAAATGATATTCGCTTGCCTCAACGCCGTTTTCAATGCTCTATAAACCTATACAAATGTGTACAAAACCGTAGATATGTTACCTTGCGCAATCTCTAATCCATATCCTCCCACTTTTTCCCTACAATGTCCATATGATCTCCGTTACCACCTATTGCGCCGACTGCACCTTCATCAACCGCCATGCCAATTAAGCATTCTCCCAGCATCGTATCCCAGTTTACCCATGGGTGTATCTCCATGAACAATTTCGTGCCATCCCTGCCGGCCGCTTTCATGAGTTCCCTCTCCCCACCTGGATGAAATGGCAAATATGGTGTGATATTGTATACTTTACCACCCAGAGCCGACCAGGCACTAGTACGTTTGTTATGCAAGCGCAGTTGCGAGGGGGGCACCCGGAGTAAATGCGGGTGGGGCAAGCCCCGGAGGTCTACACCAGATGTCTGGAGACGTGCCCAATCTAGCGGAGAGTGCCCGGGAGTTAAAAGTACCTTTTTGCGAGGTTTGGCTGGCTTCTGTGTAGCGGTAGGGGGGAGAGCGAGCGAGTTGCCGCTGCTCTTGACTGGTAGGGAGCCAGCTCCTACGGGCACGGAGAGACCCAGTCCAGAAGGCGGGTCTCGGGCTCTGATATTGGAAGGGGTAAGCGTAGGTCGCGGTGGCGGGGCCATTGGTGTATTTCTCGCCGCCTGGGCGGGGTGTTGTGTTGTATGGGTTGGCCGCATTGCTTGTCGGGAGGGGTTCGTTACCGGCGATGCCCTTTGGGCCGAGTACTTTGATGGAAACGAAGGTGGAGAGTCATCATCCGACGAGCTACTCTCATCAAGATTAAGTGAAGGTATGCTCGGAGAATTGCGCTGAGTTATTTGACTAGTCTCTAAGCCTGTTGGAGGAGATGGAGGGGTGTTGCACGCTCCTAATAATCCCGAGTCTGAAATGGCTTCCTGCTCAACGGGCAGTTTCCCGTGAGCGGCTGTATGCGTTGTAAGTGCTTTGCATTCATCGTAATGCCCAGCTGTCGTCTTTGGTTCGCTGATATTGCCCGGGACCTCTAAACGTCGGCCGCGCCATATTTGTGAAAGAAAGTTGAAGATTGAAGGCCAGGTCGGTTGATGGCGGTAGACGAGAAAGGATATCGAGGCTACCAATACGGATATCCCAACAAGGACCATGGCTTTGCTGCGCCGTTGTCGTCTATTCCGTTGTCGTCGCTCGCGTCGGGAGTTGTTGTGCGGAGTTCAGAGTTCGGAGGACATAAATGCATGATTTTTTTCTCCGTCGGCGCTGCTTGGCGCCGCACCATCCCTTCACCCCACTGGGCCCTCCAACTTTACCTTTACTTGACCCATAGACTAACAACATATAATGTCATCTCGGTCAATCACTGGCCGTATTATTCGCCCAAATATTGAAATATGTTGGGGATGCTCGTCTCTAATATCATCCAGGCGTATTTCGCAGGCTTATTTGCGGAAGACGGCCGAGGCCGAAAAGCAATGGCAGATGAAAGCCGAAGAAATCAAGGCTGGAAAGAAGGAGAGTATGTTGAGTATTCTTGAGAGACGAGGATTCGTGGATTCAATCGCTGGGTGGGCAGTTCTAACTTCTCACCTTTTTCCTTGTCGTTAATGCTTACAGGTAGATTAGAGACCGTAATGCACTGGAGTTATTAATGACCAACAAACGGATAGGGGCATATGTCGGTGTTGACCCCACAGCATCTTCTCTTCATGTCGGGCATTTACTTCCCTTGATGGCGCTATTTTGGTTATATGTACATGGTTACCATACTGTCTCTCTTGTATGTACCCATTCCCTTGAACCCCCCAAACTAGTATGGTCCTTGACGTGCATCAGCTTGGTGGCGCTACGGCTAAGGTCGGCGACCCTACCGGCCGTACAACTTCACGCGAGGTGCAGAGCTCGATCACACGTAAGGCCAACATGGTTAGCATGCACTATCAACTCAAGAAGCTTTGGGTAAATGTGGAGAAATATGGTCGGAGGTATGGCTTTGAATGGGAGTGGGCGTGGAGGAGGGAGCTTGTGAACAACAATGCTTGGATGAACAAACTTCCCTTAATGGAGATATTGCAGCTTCTAGGGCCCGGAGTTAGGTTGGGGACTATGCTAGGAAAGCAAACGTGAGTGAACCTGGTATTGTATCGATAGCGGAACGTGTGGGACTAACACATATCTGTGCCGGGCAGAGTTAAACATAAAATGGAGAAGGGAGATGGAATGTCTTTCGCTGAGTTCATGTATCCACTACTACAGGCGTGGGACTGGTGGTACATGTATGACACTAAGGGCATTCAAGTTCAAATCGGTGGTTCAGATCAATTTGGTAACATTGTTGCGGGAATTGATGCTGTGAAGTACATCAAAGGGCACCACCCAGATCCCCTTACCCGACAAAAGATGGACCATAATGCAATGCCTTGCGGGTTCACAGTGCCCTTACTCACGACAGCGGCCGGGAAGAAATTCGGAAAGAGCGAGGGTAATGCGGTATGGTTGGATAAGGAAATGACCAGCACCTTCGACCTTTATCAGGTATTATTTCCTCTATCCTGGTAGTGGACTGGTGAGGACTAACGCTTATCCCTAAAGTTCTTCTTGCGCTCTGCCGATGTTGACGTTGGCCGCTACCTGAAACTTTTCACCTTCATACCCCTTCCCCAGATTGACGCTATCATGACGGAACACATGAAGGACCCAGGAGCGAGGAAAGCACAACATACGCTGGCTCGTGAATTTGTCGAGCTGGTGCATGGTGCGGACGCATCAAAAGAAGCAGAGTCGCAGCACCGGAAGCTCTTCCGTTCGCCCTCGCAAGCCCTCTCGACCCCTGTAGAGGTAGAATCCACTGACCGACCAACCCCAATCACTGCTACAAACGCACCCGCTATTCACGTCACTCTACCTGAATCCCTAGTGCTAAACCAGTCGGTTGCTCGTGTTATGTACTCAGCAGGCTTAGTTGCCTCGCGTAGTGAAGGCCACCGGCTTGCAAAAAACCAGGGCGCATACATTGGCTCAAAACCTGGTGGGGGAGGCGGCATGGGAAATAATCTAGATTTCACACCGATCAAACTCTGGAACCCGACGGTAACACAGGATTTTCTACTGGACGGGCAGTTGTTGGTGTTGAGGACAGGTAAGTGGAAAGTCAAGGTCGTGAAAGTTGTGAGCGATGAGGAGTTCGAACGGCTCGGCCTTGACGCACCGGGTTGGAAGAAAGACCAAAACTTAGAGTAAGTAAATAAGGAGTATAACCCGGCGACAAGAGTCGAGAGGTGAAAGCTCACATGTAGCATCATCTGTATCATAGAAATTGTGGACTATCTAGATTGTCTAGCTAGAACTACGCTGTTGTATTTGTACAATATCTATATAGTAATACTCATGCACGCAGTATTGGTACAAGTTAGGAGATTTATACATGTGACATGGGAGGCGGGAAGACGTGACAGGGGGCAGAATCGAACGCGAGGGGAACGCGCCAAGCCTCGTGTCGCGTCCACCCGTCTTTGGGCGTGTAAGCACTGGACAAGTACGTACTTAAGTACTCCCACCCCCCAACTGGCTTGTCCCTTCTCTTCTGCTGTTCATACGCAGCCTTTGTCTCTACTCTTTCCCGAGTAGTACCGTGGACAACCACCGAATCGGCATCAATGGCCAAAGCTACACAGTCTTCTCCCTCGGTTCCTCAATCTTCCTTCAAGAAGTCTATTCCCATTCATTCGCAGCCCGTGTCCAAGAACCAACAGTCGATCCTAGGATTCTTCAAAAAAAATGATACGACTAATCCATCAGCTTCTAATGGGTCTGCGAAGCAAAGTTCCGCACCCGTTTCGGTGCGGAAGCCTTTCCGTAAAGTGGGCTTGAGCCAACCATTGACACCTGCTCCGAGCAGTGATGCATTGAATGCTCCAAGCTCACAAGAAGAAAATATAAGCAGCGGAGAGGCAGGGGGTCTGCCATCGCCAGTGACTCCTGCCCATGACGGAGCGCAATTAAGAGGAAATGCGTGTCCTCGAGTTCCCGTAACATCAATCACCAGCAGCCCACCCGATAGGAAGGTGAGTGATATACCTACCCTTAGTTTATGTATGTGATTTACAACTGATTACTATAACGTGCTAGGGCAAGACGGTCAACTACGCGGTGTCAGACGAAGATGAAGATGATTTTGAACCCACGAAAACTCGTCCTAGTCGGGGCCGAGCAACTAAACGTAGGATGATGAACCTAGACGGAGATTCAGATGACTATTTTCAGGGCGCTGTTGCTGAGCAATCTGAGCTTGACGAGGGTACGCTACTTCACAACACGGTATTCTTGCTGGGAGGCTGATTGTTCCTGAACCAATAGATATGGACGACTTTATCGTTCCTGATGATTCTGACGAGGAAGTCAGACGCCCGAAAAAGCGAAAGCGGCCTTCAACAAACCGATCTCAGAAGAATTCATCACCTTTACCAGCAACCCCGTTAGATAAGGACGATCTCGAGATGCCTACCGGGTCTACCACCGGACAGTGGACTTATGACCCCGAAAATACAAAGCCGCTACGGCCTCGATCGGATGCCGCAACAAATGCTGTAGCTAAAAAACCTAGCCAAAAGAGGAAGGAAAAGGCTCATGAATCTGAACCAGACCAGAGATATCCATGGCTGGCTAACATAAAAGATGCGGACGGGAACCCTCCAGGACATCCAGACTACGATCCTCGAACTGTTTATATACCTCCGCGCGCATGGCATAATTTCACTCCGTTTGAAAGGCAGTATTGGGAGATCAAGCAAAAATTTTGGGACACCATCGTTTTCTTCAAAAAGGGTAAATTCTACGAGCTCTATGAGAATGATGCAACTATTGGCCATCAGCTGTTCGACCTCAAGCTTACAGACCGGGTTAATATGCGTATGGTTGGGGTACCCGAGATGGCTCTCGACCACTGGGCTTCGCAGTTTGTGGCAAAAGGGTTCAAGATCGCCAGGGTTGATCAGTCAGAGTCTGCGTTGGGGAAAGAGATGCGAGAGAGAGACGGGAATCCTAAGAAAGCCGGAAAACCCGGTAGAGATGATAAAATAATTCGTCGGGAGCTGAGTTGTGTACTCACACAAGGGACTTTGGTTGACGGGAGAATGCTCCAGGATGATATGTCAACCTATTGTGCAGCGATAAAGGTAGGCTGTACAATTTTGGGAGGATTGACAACCGTGGCTAAATTTACAATAGGAGACTATAGTAGACGGCCTCCCAGTGTTTGGCATATCTTTCGTCGATACCGCTACTGGCCAATTCTTTATGACCGAATTCGTGGATGACATTGACCTCACTAACTTCGAGACGTTTGTCGCTCAGACTCGTCCTCAGGAGTTACTTCTGGAAAGGGTAGCGTGCACACCATAATGAAGTTCCCTAATACCCACTAACAGGCCTTAGTCAAACACTTCTGTCAGAGCGCTCCGTATTTTGAAGAACAACACAGGGCCAATGACGATTTGGAACTACCTAAAACCCGGCAAAGAGTTCTGGACTGCAGATACCACAATCCGAGAGATTGATGCGAGCGGATACTTTGTCTCTAAGGATCGTGACGGCAAGGAAGTATGGCCCCCAGTACTCCAGGAAGCAAGGGATAAAGAGTTTGTTATGTCTGCATTTGGGGCTTTGCTCCAGTATCTCAGAACGGTTCGTACATAAATCACACTTGTAGATCACTAGCTACTAGCTGCTGACCCGCCGCAGCTTAAAATTGAGCGGGACCTGGTCACAATCGGAAATTTTAGTTGGCATGATCCTATCAGAAAAGCCACTAGCTTGGTGCTCGATGGACAGACTTTGATAAACCTCGAGGTGAGTACTCTGACCTAGCAGGGAATGCCGGATACCACTGACCGTCTAGATCTTCGTAAATACGGTCGACGGTGGCTCCGCCGGTACACTGTTTACCCTATTAAACCACTGTATTACTCCATTCGGAAAACGCCTATTCCGTCTGTGGGTCTGTCA
This sequence comes from Glutinoglossum americanum, assembly GCA_020080175.1. Classification (NCBI taxonomy): domain Eukaryota; kingdom Fungi; phylum Ascomycota; class Geoglossomycetes; order Geoglossales; family Geoglossaceae; genus Glutinoglossum; species Glutinoglossum americanum. The sequence goes on from JAGHQL010000171.1 coordinate 22,290, forward strand.
CCCAATGGCAGACGTAGCAAAGATAAACGCTCGCCTTGATGCCGTTGATTGCCTTAACGCGGACACGAACATTCGGGATCGGTTTACTTCTCAGATGACTAGGCTGCCTGACCTTGAGCGCCTAATCTCGCGAATCCATGCTGGAAGCTGTAGAGCGCAGGATTTTGTGAGAGTCCTAGAGGGCTTTGAGCAGATTGATTACACCATGAGCTTGCTTGAGGAATTTGGCTCTGGTGAGGGGGTCATTGGACAACTGATGTCCAATATGCCTGACTTGGAAGACGTGTTAAAAAATTGGAAGACGGCATTTGATCGGACTAAGGCGAGGGAGGATGGGATCCTTGTCCCCGAACGTGGCGTTGAAGGAGACTTTGACGCTAGTCAGGACCGTATCGACAAAATCCTAGCGGATCTGGAGAGTCTCCTTAGGAAATACCGCCGAGATCTCGGATCAGCGTCCATTGTCTTCCGTGACAATGGGAAAGAGATATACCAGCTCGAAGTTCCGACTAACATCAAAAATATTCCCAGGGGCTGGAATCAAATGTCCGCTACTCAGAAGGTCAGACGCTACTACAGCCCAGAACTCCGTAACCTCGTCCGGCAATTGCAAGAGGCGCAAGAGACTCATGGACAGATCGTCAAGGAGGTTGCTGGACGCTTCTACGCTCGATTTGATGAGCATTACAAGGTATGGCTAGCCGCCGTGAAGATCATTGCCCAGCTCGACTGCTTGATTGGCTTGGCGAAAGCTTCTTCCACCATTGGAGAGCCCAGCTGTAGACCAGAATTTGTGGAGGATGAGAAAAGCGTCGTCGAATTTGAGGAGCTCCGGCATCCTTGCATGCTCCCGAGCGTTGCGGACTTTATCCCGAATGATGTTAAACTTGGAGGCGATACTGCGAATATCAACCTTCTCACAGGTGCGAATGCCGCAGGAAAATCGACAGTTCTCCGGATGGTGAGATCCTATGAACGTTTTTGCTTAGTATTCATTTGCTCATCTTGATCTCTAGACTTGTGTTGCTGTCATCATGGCACAACTGGGCTGCTATGTGCCCTGCAAATCTGCCCGTCTCACCCCAGTCGATCGTATCATGTCCCGGCTCGGCGCCAATGACAATATATTCGCAGCTCAAAGCACGTTCTTTGTAGAGCTTTCTGAAACCAAGAAGATATTATCAGAAGCGACTACGAGATCATTGGTTATTCTGGATGAATTGGGTAGAGGAACAAGCTCATATGATGGGTATGTATTGGATTTACCAGCCCTGTGATGCGCTGTATGTCGTTTGTGCTAATTTATCTCGAATATACAGGGTGGCAGTTGCTCAAGCTGTTCTTCACCATATTGCAACTCATGTAGGCTGCGTAGGGTTTTTCGCAACCCACTATCACTCGCTGCCGACGGAGTTTGCGGGGCATCCTGAAATTACTCCCAAGCGAATGCAGATTCACGTTGACGATGACAACCGGCGTGTGACTTTTCTCTATAAACTCGAAGATGGTGTTGCTGGGGGCTCATTCGGCATGCACTGCGCAGCGATGTGCGGCGTTCCTGCTAAAGTGATCGATCGAGCCGAGGTTGCGGCTAGAGAGTGGGAACATACAAGCAAGTTGAAAGAAAGCCTAGAAAGGGCGAGGAGTGGGGTGTATGTGCCACTGGGGATGCAGAGTGATGTTGCTTGGTTGCTAAAGGGGGATATCACTGAGGTGGATGAAAGGGCACTCGACGTAATGATGAAGGCTATTGAAGCTTTGTGAAGGATCAGCCAGTGCTGACAAGGTCATGGATCATCATAGCACCCGGGAGTTCATCGAAGTCATTTACTCAGAAATAACTGATATGTGTGGGTTTTTATATTTGACCGCATCACCTGTCTGGGTTTTGGTCCGCGAGCTAGCTGTCTTTTGATTCTTTGTGCGCCCCCCTTGCCAGTCTCGCGGGAAGAGCATGGTACGCCAGTGATATACCTTTCATCAAGACCCTGCGTGCAATTAGGGCTACTAGTTAGAAAAAAATAACAAATTTGCGTCAAAGAGTTACTACTATGGAGACACCCACCCCTTTACTACTTATGGAATGAGCTGCCCACATGTCGGAGTTGAGTTTCTGGGCTATAATATCGAGTGGTTTGCTCATGAAAAATTTCCGGCAGATCGGACGTCTCGGTTGATCAACCATGCCGGTCGTTTAGGCAGCGGATCGGAGGCAAATTAACACGGTGTACCTGGCGTAGACATGGTGGGATGATCGTCATGTTATCTAAGTCTCTAAATGTCACAACCCCTTTGAATTGCCTACTCCCTGCTGATTCAATCCCCTACCTACATCCCCACCAGCAGCGCCTCCACCCACACCCTTATACCTTCCGATACACGCCCTAACCGCCCGCCAAACACCCCTCTCCCTCGCCCCGCCCTCCCCCTCCGCGACGTAGAACTCCGAAACCCTCCTGAGCCTCCACAAGGACCCACCCGTACTCCCTCCCACCCTCCCCAGATTCGCAACGCCCAGCCTGCTCCTCCTGTTCTCCAGTTCGCTAATCTTGAGGGACGTGACGCGGGGACGGCCGGAGAAGCGCATGGTGGTTATGTCCAGAAGGGCGGTAGGGGGCAGGTTGCGGGCGTAGCGGTGGAGGAGGTCACGGGAGTGGCGGACAAAGGGCGGGAGGTGGAGGTGGATGTACGTTACGAACGGAGAACTGCCGTGTTTTTTCAAATTGTGAGTTTAGTAATTCGAATTTCCCCCTCTCGCCGCCTCCACCTAGGGGGGTTAAGGCACACATACGTCGTAAAGGCCACAAACACCATGGGCACGGCACCCACAACAATCGCTACCGCCAAAACACCCACGAATCAGCCCCTTATCCCCATCACCAACGACAACAACAACCCATCCTCCCTACACTCAATCACCCCAGACTCACCGACCCCAGCCATCCACCCAGGCCACTCCTCGCTATACCAAAACCCCGGCGCGAGCACCACGCACGAAAACGAAACCAGGAATATAGTCGTCAGCTTCACGCTCCCCACGAAGACCGTCCTCCCCGTCCCGGCATGGTAGACTAGGAGGCGCGACGGGTATCCTGAAACGCAGTAAGCTCCCCACACCTCGCCTTTTTTTTCAAGCCCAGTCGATGCGTCGTTTTCTACACGCACACACGCGCACATACGTATTGGGATCGGAGGCTGGAAGCAGCCTATGCCGTGCACGTACCTGTTTGTTTTTTGGAGGCCGGGTTCGTGTATGCGCTGGCGGCGCGGCGGTGGATGGTGGTCGTTGGGCGTCTCGGGAGGCTTTTGGGTGGCGGTCGGAGGCCAATTGCTGCGTTCCTGATTCGGGAGATGGCTGTGGTGAGGGTTCTTGCCGATGGGAGCATTATCGTGCTTGTAGCATGGTGGGGGAGAGGTGAGGTCCCGAATAGTGCATGTGTGTTACGCGGAGGTTATGTAAAGTAGCGAAATTGCATAAAAGTATCTTAAAACCTCCACATTTGATGACAGAGCCTCACATCCAATTATAATGTGGTAAAAACATAGCCACCAGATTAGGTTATTGGCAATTGGCGTTAAGAGACTTTATCTAGCCCTGGAATCATTTTGTAAACTCAAGATTCGTTAATGGTATTGGAGACTAGAGAACTCATAGTGTCATGACAACATCCACGAGAACCTTAGAGTACCCCATCGCACTCTTCCTAACTAACATGCATCTTCACAATAGAAGTAAACATCTTATTGGCCGTAGAGCGCACGTGTTGTCGTAGCGAATAAATTGCAAAGCGAATTGCCATCCCATCAGGACCCACTGGTGTTCGTCCTTCACACCATAATACTATAGCTTCCGCGCCACCCAGGGAAATAAAAGGAATGAGAGGCTCGACATCCAACCAGTCCAACCCCAAAGGACCGTAATCATTATTCCTCCTCCACGGAGACTATACGGAGCCTGCATCATCTATCAGCAAAATCGCTCCTACAGCGAGCTACTTGATAAAAGAAAAAGATACGTACGTATTTGTATGGCCCATACCGCCCTTCCAGCCTTGCACTGCAACGACAGTGTCCCCCTTGGCCAAAAGTCCCAATTTCTTTCCCTCGCTAATCCCCCATTTGAGACGACGATCAACGTCTTCTTGCCAGACCGCGATATCAAAGTCCGGCTGCTTCTCCGAGAAGTAAAATGGATACACCCCACGGTATAGGTGGGAATACTAGAGAAGCCAAACAGCATATTAGTGGGAAGGGACAAAGAACAGGATGACTATGAATGGCGGGGCTTACGCGGGCAGCGGCAGCATTGCGAGTGACCATGAGGATTGGGCACACAGGGCGATACTTCGAGATTAGACGAGCGGTGGCTCCGCTATCACTAGATTAGCACCTGAACCGCTAAGCTCTAAAAAATTCGGACAAACCTAGTACTCAATACCAAAATAGCACCGGCGCTCTGTTCCAGACTTGCACTTACAGCAGCAATGGCACATGTCTCTGTAGTGTTGGTTGGCTTAGGTGCCAACCCTCGGAGTTCTTGGAATGAATTGGTGTAGCTGATGGCCGTCTCTGCCAGCAGGCAAGTCTCGTGCATCATAGCGACAGCCTCCCTCGGGTATTTACCCTTAGCGGTCTCTCCAGAGAGCATAACACAGTCAGCTCCGTCCAAGACGGCATTACCGACATCGCTAACTTCAGCCCGAGTAGGGCGCGGGTTGTTAGTCATAGACTCGAGCATCTGTGTGGCGCAAATGATTGGTTTGCCAGCAATGTTGCATTTGGCAATCATCATCTTTTGGGCAACGAAGACCTGGGCAGGCGGGATCTCAATTCCCAGATCACCACGGGCAACCATCACGCCATCAGTCTCCTTGAGTATAGCGTCGAAGTTATTCACCCCCTGCTGATTTTCGATCTTGGCAATGATCTGAATTTCCTTTCCATCTTCCCCGAGAACCTCCCGGATAGCCTTGATATCGCTCCCTTGGCGGATGAAAGAGGCGAAAATCATGTCAACATTATTCTTAACTCCGAAGCGGAGGTCATTCTTGTCTTTCTCAGAGAGAGGAGGGAGGTCAACGTCGGTCTTGGGGAGATTGACACCCTTCTTGGATGAGATTTGTCCATTGTTGAGACAGCGGACTTTGATAGTCTTATCATCTGGAACCTCAAGTACCTCAAAGGAAAGAATGCCGTCATCAACATAGATAATACGGCCGGGTTCGATGACTTTGGTAATATTTTTATAGTCAACATACCTAAACTCGAGTAATCAGTGCCCACCATCTCTGTTTAAAAATAAAACAAAAGCCGACTCGAGAGCGATGTGGCTTGGGGGAATGAATTGGGGCTCACATGTTCTTATCATCACAGCATTTTGCATACGTCTCATCAGTGGTGATATTAAGCTCAGCACCCGCACAAATTGGGTAGTCTTTTCCGCCTTCTGTATCCCCGGTACGGATCTCAGGGCCTTTCTATTAGATGATTGCACCTATAAGCTGTGACCACTCGTGTATCCCCAGGGACGAGAGGGATATTGGAGACATGACTCCTCAGCCCCGGATCAAAGGCGTACCGTATCAAGAGCAATTGCCAAATGTCTACCCTGCATAGCCTTTTCAGCCTTGCGGGCGTTATCAATGACCGATTGATGATACTATGTTATTGGACAACATGTTAGTAGGTGCTATAAACAAGGGGAACCGTGAGCAATCAGTACCGCATGGTCACCGTGAGAGAAATTCATCCGAACAATATTGAGACCAGCTGTAGAAGAACCACGATCAGTAACAAGTATGCGGACTTCTTTACCCAAAAGCGTACACTAACCCTTGCGGAGAGTATTGATCTGGTCGACGCCATTGGTCTTTGGCCCTATTTCATTGAGCAATTGTCAGCTAAACAATTTAAACTTCGACACACATGGCTACGGTTGGAACAGAGAATGTAGGCGTATTATCTCTAGAGGTGGAAGCTGGGAAGTACGAACCGATTGTCCCGATGATAGATGTTCTTCTGTAGTTCCGTGCGGGGCGGTGCTCAGTGTTAAGTTGAGCCAGCCATTCGTATCTTGATGTCCCCAGTTGGGCGAGAGCGGAAGACATCTCAACGAGCACACAGAGAGAATAGATCAATTAAGTTTGGTGTGTTGAGTGGTTGTGTTCTGTCAGTCTCTAGCAGTGCCGTACCAAAGTGGGGTATATGGACTCGTCAACAAAACACTCTCACAAGCTGTGTTGAGAATCCCGTGAAGCAAGGAGACAGGATAAAGCGAGGCAAGGAGATATAACTCACAGGAAAAATTGAAGACCGGAAAAAATTTGCAGCTGGGAGCAGGATCAGTCTGTCAGGTGGAAGACTGCGTGATATTTATCGAGAGAAGCAATTCTCGTTGGCACAACCAGCCAACCAGCTTAGCTGCCTCAACAAGAAATATAGAGAAAGAGCCGCCTTATCTATCAGTTTGCAGTAACCGAACTTGGCTGGGGAAAAAGAACAAGCGCGCGGCTGATAGAGGCTCATCACGTGTTGCCAAGCTGCAACCATGGCTCGTCCACAAAGACACCCGGAGCTTGAGCCCGCCGACACCACCAGATCTCCAGCAAAGCTATCACTCCACAAGGCAGCTGTACTTGCTTTTATCTTTCGAAAATAAAGTCGCGATGGTTGTGAGTGTTCGCTACCCACCGTCAATACTCATGCTCAGCCCTAATCTGCTCAGCTGCTCGGCATACTGACGTTGTGGTTCTTCAAAAAGCTTGGAAGGTTAACGCACTATGCCTTTGACGCCGTGCTCAGTAGGGCCCACTTTTGACTCACCCTCTACTGCGCTTAACTGATGGTCGATCCCAACAGTATCTGCCTTCCTTGCCGGCGTGAAGCGGTCAACTGGTTTAACGTACGCCTTCCATTAGTCTTTCGGGCCTCCCATCTCCATTTCTCAACGGCAGAATATGCCCTCGTCATTCTTGATTATCAATGCGAGAGCTCGTGATAGCGCTAACAGACCCCCCAAATTCACGGGACCTTAGCCCCAGCCTGCAGACTGAGAAAATCTCTGACAGCAAAGAACTCAAACGTTGGGTCGACAAGTACCTAGGCGTCGGCGAATGGGTGATGGACCAAAGCGTGGCGATTATGGGGTCGAGTGCGTGGTTTGAACGGAAGCGCTGATACGGGACAAACGGCAGAAATAAAGTACTGGGTTACAGGGAGGGTAGATAGTGACAGCGACGACTCGGTGTTCGGGATGAGGGCTAGCGACTATTTATTGTCGGGTTTTGTAGCAGTCGCAGCCTGGGCGTTTGTCTTGCTTCTCAAACGCGCCCGATATCTTTTCCCGACCAGATCAGGGCCGGTGTAGCATAACAAATGCATATGTCTGATCGCCTACTCCGCAGCAGAGCCCAACTCCAGCCCCAGAACTATCTACTACATGTGTTCCATGAAACCCATCCGACGGGTCGTGCCGAGCTTAGCCGACCCCCCAACAAACTTCAACCAAGTCCACGAGCAGGCTCATCACAGAAACTAGGCTTACAGAGTCCTTGAGAAGCTCGAGAAACGGACACGCAGCCTCAATCCTCCCTAGGCAGGCGTGGCAGTCGTTGTGGTACACACACACCCTCCCAGGCCAGGCCAGTTTGTGACACCACCGTACCCGATCACTCGACTTGGAACGATCGATGCAGAGTATAGCCGCACATTAACCGAGGGAAACCGCATCCCTCGCTCCCCAACATACCGGCGCATCACATCCCAGATCCCTCCAACCGCAACGAGAAAGCAAAGAGGGATAAAAAAAAAAGAAAAGAAAAAAAAGATCTATCACCACCGTTCTACTCTGTATAAAAAAAATATAAAAGAAAGGAAAAGAGGAAAAGAGGATAGTATCTCCCGCATCCAAGCCCACAGAAAACATTCCCACTAAATACTCCTCGGGACCCTAATGGTCATGTCGTTCCGCGCCAACGGGGAGGACTTCCCGCTCAACACAGCGACGGCGACGGCGAATTATCATAAAAAAGAAACGGGGGAGAATCCTCTTCCTGGCGGGAGCGTCTTACTCTACTTTTTAATTGTGTTCTCTAAAGTTGTACAAGTACATCTAGACGTACATACTTACATACAAGAAAGAAAATAAAAAAATTTTCCACACAGAATATACATGTCACAAAAGGAATGGTGGGTAGGTAGATATCCACGCGTAACTCCACCTCCTAACACATCAAACCACCGTCCCATCCACCGCCGCCTTCCCCATCTTCCCCTCCCGGGTCTCTTCTCTCTGGTCCACCTCTTCCTCACCATCCTCCCACTCCTCCTCCTTCCCCTCCTCCCCCTCCCCTCTAACGGACCTCCACACCCTCTCCCACAACCCCTTCTTATGCACCATCGCCAACACCAACAAACCCGGTAAATGCCACACGCTCGCCCAGAACAACCCCCTCGCGCTGCCCCCCTTCCCCTGCTTCCGCCAAAACCGCCACGCCTCCCTCACGATCCACGCGTTGACCAGCGTGCTGGTGACCAGGAACCCCTGATCCGTCACACCCACCCACCAGAGCCCGACGCAAACGGGGAAGAAGGCGAATGAGTACCGCACCGCGACGCGGGCGTTCATCCGTGGGTTTATCCACGCCAGCATCCGGTACCCGGCGTTCTTGTATTCTTCCCGTATCGTCCAGCTCAGGGCGTTGAAGTGCGGGAACTGCCACGCGAAGAGGAGTGCGGCGAGCAACCACCCACCCGCGCTCCCCTCCCCCAGTAGAAGTTCCTTCCAGGCGCCAGTGCCTGTGGCACTCTGTCCCGCTGCGGCGGTCCACCCCATGAGCGGCGGAATTCCACCAACTAGAGCTCCAACCCACGTATTGAGGACTGAGATCCGCTTGAGCGGCGTGTAGACGCCAGCGTACAGGAAGATATTGAAACCCCCTAGGAATGCCACTGTGGGGTTTACGCCATAGTATAGAGCACCTAGACCCGTAAGCCCTGTTACAATAGCAAATGCCAGAGCACCACGCGGGGATATCAATTTCCGGACTAGCGGGCGGTTCCGCGTCCTGCTCATTTTAGCGTCGTGGGCGGGCTCCAGCAGCATGTTGAATGCATTGGCCGAGGCGCAAGTGAGAGCCGTCCCAGTAGTGAGGAAGAGGAGGGTGAGTGTTGAAAGAGAGGGAGAAGCGGTAGTAGAAGGTAGCAAGAGTGCGGGGACCGGATAGAGAGAGTAAGCTGTTGTCGTTGTGAGGACGATGAGGAAGGAGAGGCGTGGTTTGGATAGCGAGAGGTAAGTTGTAAAGAGCCGGAGGAGAGATCGTGAAGGAAGTGTTGAGGAGAGTGTCGTGAGGCGGGAGGAAGCGTCGGGAGGGATGGTAGGGTCGGGAGCATTGTTACTAGGCTCTGCTGCGGGCGGGGTTGAGCTGACTGGTTCCTGCTGTAGAGACTGCTGCCGCCGATGAAGGAGTTCCTCCGGCGATGGTACTGCTCCAACATCCGGTCCAATTGCTGTTCGGTCACCGTGCTCGGTCTTATTTAACGGTAGACTTGAGTCCGTCAGCATAGCCGACGACCGTGTGGTCGAAAGCAGCCGCCCCCTTAAGCTCCCCGACCAGCTACCATTCCCCTCCAAAAACCCATTTGCCAAAAAGTATTCCTTCCTATTGAAAATGTTCCGTCGGAGGAGAGCCTCTGCGCTCCTCGCTCTCCCGGTTGTGGTTGTAGAAAGCGCTCGATAGGAATTTCGCACGTTCAAGGGCCTTAGAGGTATAAGTCTATAAAGGCATTTGAGACAGATGGGAGTGGGGCCTGGTGGTCCCAGAGGAATAATTGACGGTGGTCGGGGGACCATCGCTGGGGTACTTGTTTGTCGGAACCTCGAGATGCTCGTAATGATGAGTATATTTCCGGAAAGGCAATTACGGTGACCGAGATAGTCCGATGGCGCAACCCGGCAATACTACCATGCATGAAAAGATGGTCTCGCGTTATATACAGTTATACAGGGGCCAAAGGAAGTTAAGCATAGAATCACGTTCAAGCTGCCTCTGTGTATAATAAGGTCCAATTATTTCAGTCTTGCAGGGGCCGTCCCATGCCGCCAAAAGTGATGGTCTTAATGGTCTGATACTCCTCAACCCCATACTTACTCCCCTCGCGCCCAAACCCACTAAACTTAACACCCCCAAACGGCGCCGCCGTATCACTAATCAGCCCGGTGTTCACACCCACCATTCCAACTTCCAATGCCTCTGCCACTCTCCACACTCGCTGCACGTCGCGACTGAAGAAATACCCAGCAAGCCCAACTTCGGCCTTATTTGCCAAGGCTACGACATCGCTCTCCGTATCAAAGGGGAACAATGCACCCACGGGTCCAAATGTCTCCTCGCTGGCTAGCTGCATGTCGGCTGTCATTCCCGTGAGGACCGTTGGCTGAAAGAAGTTGATACCTAGATCAGGTATTCTCTGTCCCCCTGTAAGTACCTCTGCTCCCTTGGATTGGGCATCTTTAACATGGGCCTCGACTTTGTCGATAGCACGGCTATGGATGAGAGGACCGTGTGTGACTCCATCAGCATAGCCAGAGCCAACTTTGAAACCTCGGACTTTCTCCGCGAACTTTTTGGAAAACTCGTCATAAATTCCTCTCTGGATGTAGATTCGGTTGGCGCAAACACATGTCTGACCCGAACCCCGGAATTTGCTGGCAATAGCCCCCTCGACAGCCTTACCTACATCGGCATCGTCGAATACGATAAATGGAGCGTTTCCACCGAGTTCGAAGCTCAGCTTTTTAAGCGTGGAGGAAGATTGCTTCATCAACAGTTTTCCAACAGGAGTGGAGCCCGTAAAGGAGACTTTTTTGACGGTCAGATTGGAAGTAAGTGTCTCACCGACCTCGGCGGTGTTCTTGAGGGCCGTGACAATGTTAACAACACCGCTGGGCACACCAGCCCGTTTGCCAAGTTCGGCGATGGCATTAGCAGTAAAGGGAGTCTCGCCGGGAGACTTAGCGACAATGGTGCAACCAGCTGCGAGGGCTGGACCAATTTTACGTGTGATCATTGCCGCGGGAAAGTTCCACCTGAGGATTAATCGGATGAGTAATAACCTCGAAGGCTTCTAGGATCGGGAAAACCTACGGTGTAATGAGCCCGCATACGCCGATAGGTTCCCTAACCGTAATGACCCTATTTCCAGGCACAGTGGCAGGAATAGTGTCTCCATATGTTCGAGGCGCCTCCTCTGCAAACCACTCGTAGAAACCGGCGGCATATACCACCTCACCCTTTGCTTCTGCAATTGGCTTACCGTTCTCCCATGTTATCAACGTAGCAAGGTCATCAGCGTTTTCTATCATCAAGTCATACCATTTTCGGAGAATGCGGGCTCGCTGGCGACCTGTCGCTGTGCGCCATGACAGCAGAGCGGTGGCGGCGGCGGCAATGGCGGCTTCTGTGTCCTCCTTGGTAAATTCAGGGCATGTACCAATCTTCCCCATGGACGCCGGGTCTGAGCCGTATAGATAAGCAAGCAGTTGCGATTTATTAACTCGCAATGGAGAGTATACCTTGCACTTCGAACGTTTGACCAGATTTCGCCTGGATCCATTCCCCGTCGACGAAGCAACCTTGCTTGAAAAGTGACTTATCTTTGAGCTATAGATTGCAATGAGCAACATTAACGCGCCGCTGAGGTTGAAGCCTCTCGACTGTGGCTCCAATTGGGATATGGGGTGGGAGCACGCTCACTGGAGGAACGACGTGGGACGACATGGTGAATCCTCTTGTGACAGCCGCGGATAGACCCAGCGATAGAAAATGAGATCTGAAACGTGTACTAGATAACCTGGGAGATGTAATTACTACTGCAGAGCTTCGAGTCCGAGCAAGAAGTCCCCGCATGCTGCAAGAACGATCGATTGACGGTCCGACTATGACGTAACGCGAATTCCGTACCCTTGTCGCAAACCACAACACCGCACATCACCTTGTGTGTATTCTAGCACGGGAGTGGCAGGAAATAACCACAACAACCAGGACAGACAGAATAGCCTGTATCTCCGGCTAGCGGTACCGATCATCAATTTCTCTCAAACAGTCGTACTACATTAGTTAGCGTTAGCTGAGCAAAGTCCGCGGGGAAAATGGCGCATCCCTGCATCTCTCCAATCGATAACGGGAAAATGATTCCAGGGTAACACAACTTCTTCACCGGCGACGAAAGGAGAGGGTGTGCATCCAATGCCCAATAGATGTCCACCTTGAAGACCAATTGCGCGCTGGCTAGAATAACCACCCATGTCTGGGGGACGTTCTTTGATTCTGCTAGCACGGTCCCCACCACCTCCAGCTAAGCTATTAATATGGCAGGAGAGCCCAACCTCCGCTCTCCTACCAGCATCCGTCTACCTATCCCCTAGAAATCCCGAATAAACGCTTGCACTGCAAATAGCTCTCCTCCAAACGACACCTGAAGTCGTGGAGATGGAAATCTTCGTTTACAATATTCCTTACCAGGTATCCGAGAAGCGATTGGACAAGTTCTTTCGTCGGTACCTTGCCGAATGCTCAATTCAAGCCTACCATTGCCAAAAGTTACGTGGAAAGGGATGGGCCACCTTGACCGTAGGGGATAAGAATCTAGGCCAGAAATTCTTGAGCCTCCATGAAAAGGGCCCAGGATCTCAGAACGCAAAGGTACAACTAGTTTTAATGAACAGGCATATTTACTGCAAGACTAGCAACAAACAACCGGATGGGTACCTGGTGGAGAGTCTTCAGAAGGAGGAGGCAGATAACCAAAAAAAAATCAAGACGAAGAAACCCGCTGTCGAGCGGGCTGGACAGCCCGAGCGTAAGTTCGACTTCCACACGCTCTCATGTGGCCTATGGGACTATGCCAGATCTGACCCCGTTTTCCTCTCTCACTCCGAGGACCATAGAAACGGCGCGGTAATGTTCGGTGTAAAGTCGATGACACTATTGCTCCACCCTATGAGTCTGATCCTACCGACTTGTCGACTTGACATCCCTTATTCGAGCGTTAATGCTATCACAACAGGCGGTCGATCAGACCCTACGATAACACTCACATTGTTGGAAGCGCCGAGAATGTTTGAAAATACCGACACTAGCCTTCTTGATATTTTCGGACGCCTTTCCTTACAAAGCCAGCCGCGAAATTTTATTCGGAAGAGAGTCACTAGTATCAGCAGCGCCCATGAGAGTATTGTTAACAGCTGTTTGGTTTACCGGGTTACCCTTCTAGATCCATGCAGTGTCAATCATGTACATACACTGCTGAAAAAGGGTTATGAGATGCCCCAAGGCATCTCATGGCTCACGATGGCCACGATTCCCGTCTATTCGTTCAGCGAAGGGATGTCTCGATTGAACTTGGCACTATGCCAAGAATATCAGAAGCTCCCATTTGGGCTTAAATTTCAGATACAAAAACTAGCGCAGAACGGGTATCTACCTCCCATGAAGGTTGTTTCATTGTTGCCGGAGTTATCCCTAATGGCCAGCCGTTCAGGAGACACGGTCATCGTTCGCACGGTGCAGAGGCTCTTCTACCAAATCCCGTTCGCTGGGCCTGGTACTGAGGCGGTGCAGCTTACAGTGGAGTCGCTAATAGGTGCGCTCAGGGACAATGAGAAGGCGTGTAAGAGGGAAAGTTCGTACATGCAAAACCCTGCCGAAAAACACCAACATATAGCACTTATCCATACCGCCAGGGTGACCCCCGCAGGGACTTACCTGTTTGGTCCAGTACCAGAAACGAAAAACCGAGTGCTCCGTAAATACTCGGATCATGCGGACTGTTTTCTCCGTGTCTCATTTCTGGATGAAGATGGTGAGACCATCCGCTTCGACCGTCACGCATCGCTTGAGGATGTTTTCCATGTGAGATTCAAAAAGGTCCTTGGGGCCGGAATAACCATTGCCGGCCGGGTATTCGAGTTTCTCGGATTTTCACATTCGTCGCTTCGATCACAAACATGTTGGTTCATGGCTCCCTTCATGCACGAAGGGGTGCAGTATCATGCTAGGCAGGTCATCGAGAAACTTGGTGATTTCTCCCAGTTCAGATCACCTGCCAAGTGCGCAGCGAGGATTGGGCAGGCGTTTTCGGATACTTTCAGCACGGTTCATATACCTGCGAGCGCTGTCAGGGAGATTCCTGACGTCGAGAGGCTTGGTCGGAACTTTAGTGATGGAGTTGGAACTATATCTCCCGCGGTCTTGCAGAGAATCTGGAATGGGTATGCCCTATCTCGGGAGTTAAAGCCTACACTATTCCAAATTAGGTTTGCAGGTACGTCGTCGATATTCCCGGTTTATCGCCTGCATGCAGTAGCTGTGGCTACTCTCCAACCACTCTTGTTAGGAGGTGGTTATTCCTATCAGTCACACATTCTCTCTCCAGGCTTTAAACCCTTCCAATCACCCCAGATAGGCTCACAAATTGGAGTCCGGTTCACACAAGAGAAATGGCCGAACGCAGCCCGTTTTGATCCTTTACTTTGCACTCAGCTGTGTGTACTCACGAGATATTCTTAAAATAGGCGCGAAGGGTATGCTATCACTAGACGATAGGCTAGATGGAGACGTTCTAAACCTGCGTCCGTCTATGGTAAAGTTTGTCTCAGAAGCATCTGATATCGAGATTTGCGGAGCTGCATTCCGCCCGCTGCCACTATACCTCAACCGCCAGACCATCAAAATTCTAGAGGATCTCGGCGTAGAAGACGATGTCTTCCTTAGTCTCCAAGCGGATGCCGTCGACAAACTTCGTCGAACAATTCAGTCTCCTATAAATGCAGCAAGTTTTCTAGAGCGGAATACCATCGGCAAAGCTGCTCAGCTACCTTGGCTGATCAAGAAGCTCAATGATCTCCAACTACCATTTCAAGAAGATCGCTTTATTCGAAGGGTTGTCGAACTGGCCGTCTTGTTTCAACTCCGTGAGCTGAAACACCGCTCAAGGATCCTGGTGGAGGAAGGATACACTCTGTATGGAATTATGGATGAGACTAATATTCTACAAGAAGGGCAAATATTTTGCGTTGTTGAGACTGAGGAAGGTGGTAGATCCGTCATCGTGGGCAACGTAACTATTACTCGCGCCCCTGCTTTACATCCCGGCGACATCCAAGTTGCAACTGCCGTCAATGTACCGGCTGACTCGCCCCTGAATGCCCTCCATAATTGTGTGGTCTTCTCCCAGCGAGGTAGAAGAGATCTACCAAGTCAATTAAGTGGGGGTGACCTCGACGGTGACCTCTACAACGTCATTATACATCCGGGACTACGACCCAAGCGTACCCACCAGCCCGCAGATTACCCGCGGGTCTCGCCATTTGATCTAGGCGAGACGGTACAAAGACACCATATGACGGATTTCTTCATTCAATTCATGGAGAACGATCAATTGGGACGAATAGCTACATTGCATCAGACGCTCGCTGACCAAAGAATGGAGGGGACACTAAACCCTGATTGTCTAACTCTAGCAAGCATGCACTCTGATGCTGTCGATTTCTCCAAGTCCGGGATTCCAGTATGCTTGTTACATCTCTTTCCCAGGGACCTATGTTTAGCTCGCTAACTTCGCTGTAGGTTGATATGAAGAACTGTCCAAAATACAACATGTGCCGGCCTGACTTTATGGCCACAGGCCCGCGAGTAAAGATAGATAAGGACATTCAGCTTGATGATATAGAACTTGCGGCGGGCGACGGCGAAGAAGACATCATCAGTGACCTTGATCCGGACGGAAAAGGATATCGGTACTACGAGAGCAAAAAGGTACTAGGCAAACTTTATCGTGCCATAGACGAACGGGCTTTCTTGGCAGAACTGCAAGAGCAGTCTGAGAGGCTTAGCGATACTGGCGCATCCAGGAAAGCAATTATGCAGCGGCTTTGGGACTATGTCCAGAGGGTCACAGATCTAATTCAATGGCGACACCATCAAGACCGAGCTAGAGATATAAAGGATATGTGAGTAGTCACCTAGGTCATCCTGTGGAACCCCCCATCCTCACCGCGAGTAGACTAAAACGCTTTTATTGCTCATGGGTTCGCACTAAGCTTTTTTACAGATACGGGGACTGCTTAAACGATACCAGGATTCAATACAGCACGCATCCGCTCCGCCGTCTCAGTGAGCTCGAAATATTTGTCGGAACCATCATTGGCAAGACTGGTATACCGAACAAACGGCAGCGCGATATTTCCACGGACATGAAGGAAAAGTTTGATCAAGATGTCTCATTCATCATTGACTACATTATAAACGATAATGAGGACGGAATTGGAGACGGAGAGTCCCTAGAGCGATCAATAGCCTGTTTTGCCGTTGCCATGGAGGATGGAGTGCCTGGGGAGGGGACAGGCGCTTTGGAGAGTTTCAAGTATATTGCTGCGGCGGTGTGCTTGAAGGAAGTTGAGAAATTCCAAGGATGGTCCTCCACATTTGGCACTAACTTTTAACGTCTCTATTTCCATGCCTATTTGGGTGTTGAACCTGTGAGCGTCATGACAATCGATTTTGTGTTTTACAGTCTATGCTACGCGCTAGACTTTCCTTTTACTAAACCTACTGCCACGAGTCTATCTAAAGACCACAAAGCTCATTTATATCCTAAGCCCCAAGTCTGTGTATGTATGTTTGCGCTGTACGGGGGGCTGTTGGCGACGCGACCGATATCCACGATGGCCACCACTCACTCTACAGCCGATTAAATTTGTGAATTCTACCATGTCATTTCTAGCTATTAATTATTATATCGAAATTGATTTTAACCCCCCCCCCCCCCCAATGGCCTGAGAAGTAATTGCCACGGCACAGATATTGTCGGATCCAAATTTATGTTCGCGACGGAGCACATACATACTCTTACGGTGAACTGGTGGCTACTTTCCGCTACCAGGAACGACAACTATACGAGGAATCCGTTGAGGGCTTATAATATCGCAGTCCGTTGTATGCTTTGCTCTCAATCCTCCCGAATTTGGGTAAAAGCTTACCTATACGACAGGTTCGCCCACCTGTCGGTCATCTGCTTACCTATACAGCACCAATAGTCTTTAAGCCAGCCGATCAGCCCAGGTCCTTTAGTGTGTGCACTGCATCGTTACGGTCGCGTGGAGATGCCTATACCCATACCGTGAAACAAAGACTTTTAAGCGGTACTCAGCAAAAATAAGCCGGGTTAAGTATTATTGCAAGTAGCTCGAGCTGGCGTTAGGGTAAGGAAGGCAAGCTACAGGAGTTAGGGATCCAATGTGGGGAAATAAAACCTTCCGAAATCCCAGGAGGGGCTACTCCTAGTCCTCCTTAACCTTCTTCCTTAATTCCCTTCCTCGCGGCTCCCCAACGCCGCTTTAACTCTTCTCACCCCTGCCTTTATCATCTTCCCCTCCCCCAACGCCTCCGCGAGCCCCCCCAGCGCCTCTTCAATCGCCCCCATCCTCTCCTCTATCCTCTCCTCCATCGCCACCATCTTCTCCTCTCCCGCCATCTCCACCCTCCCTATTGCGTCTGGGAGGTCATCCCAGCGGGCAGTCTCCTCCCCAAGAGCTGTTAGCTCTGGTTGTTGCTCTTCCTCTCTCTCCCCCTAACGATAAGGGCGTGTTAGTTAGCATATTATTAGATAGGCGCTTTTCAAGAGGGTGCCTAATAGTAATAGGGGTCCCCGAACATATGCGTCATAATACAGCGGTGGCCTTCGGGGGGAAGGCCTGTGGTCATGGAAGTCCTCCAATCATGTACAAAGTGAAATTACATGTGTGTTGACTTGTGTGGTATTGGTATTCGAGTGAATAAGATGAAAAGTCGTATGCCGGGGATAGTGTGGTGTACGAAGGCAGTAGTATAAAAAAAATAGTATGTAGAGAGACTGTAGTAGAGGGTATATGTGAGCCTAGAGAGGAGAGAGAACGGAAAGAAGAAAGAAAAGAAAGTATACTACCTTCTACTCCAGAAATGCTCTTTCCTATTCCCTCTGCTGTCTTGGTGTAGTTTGCCAGATCGAGAATGCGCAAATTGGCCCACTTCCCCTGTTGGGGATAGTTTTGTATGGAGACGGCGTATTTGAAAGGCGTGAAGGGTCCATTTTGGGTTTTGTATTTGTAAAGTGTGGTCGGGGGGTTGGGAGGGGGCCTTGTATATGTTTTAAGGGCGCAGATGGGCTTCCTTAATTAAAGGAAATTTTTAAGAGGTAGCACGCCTCCGTACCTGGAAATATTTACCTGCACCTGCATAGTTTAGTTTTAGTTTGCCTTCTCCCAGAGACAACAAACAACTACAAACTCCCCACAACATGTGCAAAGATGTATAAGGCAGGTACTAGATTCGAATAAGTATACATGGCTGATTCGCACTAAATGGTAAGAGGGAAAGAGGAAAAAATTCTTGGTGCCGTAAACATACATACTACTTGCACATACCCTTACCGCGCTGTTTCCTCACTATTACCTAAGATATATCTGCAAAGTTACTTCATTATTCCAACCACTCGACAAGCCCATCTCATCCCACGCCTTCTCTACATCTATCATCAGCAGTTCTGGGATCTTCTCGCTTTTAGTCACCGTGTGTCTCGGGATGACGCGACCAAGCACCAAGATGAGGAAATCGCTATCGATGGACTTTCGCGAAAGGTTAGACATGTAGAGACCTACATCAAGAGTTAGCTGATTGAACCGTTCCCTATACGAGGAGAGATGTCTAACCTAATACCCCCAAAGCCCTCAAGGAAACCTCGATTTTAAGCTTGGTAGAAGATGAATCCGGGATCCGGATATTTGTGTTCAGTACCGCGGCCGCACCTGTCATCTTTTCTAAAAGGCCTAGATTGGCGAACTTTAACAATTCTGTATCATCACCACTGCCGAAATGGATTGTCTGGAGGGGGTATGCGCTGAGGATTTCCCAGCCGCAAGGCGGTAGATCCAATACCAGCAGGGAAGTGTCAGACCGCGAGTCGCCAGGAAGGATCTTGCTGATCTCGCCTGTGCTGTGTGCACGAACGATGTAATTCTTATCCCCGCAGATCCCCAGGAAGCCTCTGAGTGGAACAAGCTCCACGAGGGACCGCTTGCTAACGTTAAACACAGCTAACAAGCTGGTCCCAGTTTCCATTCTACCAGTAAAATTCGCTACTTTCAAGAGTCTCTCGGCATCATAGGCGGTATATGGCTCCGTCGTCTTGCCAACAAGATCTGGACGAAGGATTACAGTTTTTCCGCTCACAGTGCGGGCTACAAATTGCGAGATGAGGCTGACATTGTGCTTGCCGGGCTCATCGGTGATGTAGATAGGCCCGCCGGAGATGCAGCGAGCAGCGGCGTGGAAGGAAGCATAGAGGTGAGATGTTTGGAACATGTCCCAATCCGGGAGGACATTGAGGTGAGAGGTGAAGGTAGAGTTGTGGGCATTGCAGAAGATATGCCAGGGATGCGATTCTGGAATTTCGGGGAAATAGTCTGGGTAATTATTAGGGGGAATCTAGATGATACGGGGGAAAGCATGGGGGGTACTAGCGCTTACCATCAGAGTTACGAACGAGCGTTCGGGGTCTAGTTGTTGGAAGCTGGGAGTGGAAAATGGTTTGGGGGATTTGCGACATGCCTAGCACTTTGGGTGAGTAGGTATGCTGGCTAGGGGAGAAGAGTGTGCATACAAGATATAACTTTCCCCGATAGCCACCGTAGACTGTTTATGGTACATGCGTCCTGGTACGCCTTGGTCAATCGTCTGCGGTCGTCGGCGTGCACGAGCTCGTCAAGGAAAAACTGAGCATCCGTTTTCACAGCGTCGATGTGACACTCCCAAAGAAACCTATAATGTATGAGACAATTTCAGAAAGGGAAGCATCAAGCTACTAGGAGGCAAAGAGCACCTATAGAAGTTTTCGTAAAACCTTGAGACGTCTGCAGCGTCCACAACACGTAGTGTATTACCACCAACTTTGACATCCACACACTGGTAGGTGTCGTTGATCTTTCCTGTTGGTGAGATACCCCCCCAGTAACCCATCTGGGAGAGCCGCATCAGCCGTTCGATCCTCTAGACTTCGCATTGGGGCACAAACCAATGCATGCCAAACAGCAATATGTTGAATATGTTGGTACTTCCCGCGGATGGTGTCTATAGTGTGCTTCAAACCCCCAGGAAAATTCTTGTTTGCCTCAAACTCCACCCAACCGTTGTTGCTCTACTTGGCATTAGCAAGAACCGTGATCATGAAGAAAGAGAATTACCATACCAAAGACTGCCAGTTATCGTCAATTATCAAGTTTGAAACTGCCAGGAATATCAGCCACTGCGACATCGTATGGTAGGATTCGTCTTACTCCGTATATTTTTGGTATTGAGGTCTTCTAGAGCATTGAGGATTTTCTCCTCCGAAAGATTCTGACCAAGAGAGTTCCAAGTGCAATAACCTAGGCCATCATACCAATATTCAAACCATTTAGGTTCCACACCTCCATACTTTTGTAGCTGTGCCTCTGTGTTTGCTGGCCCTTCTTGCTCTTGCCATATGGCTCCCCGAGCTTGATTGATTACAATCTTCAATGTAGAGTCGAGGTCCTTTCCTACTGACACAAGAATCCGAGTTGTCCCTTGACTCTGTCCGTCGTTTCTTGAGGATATGATAATATTGCCCTTAGAATCCGCCTTTAAAACTGTGAGGATGTCGTCCAAGCCACTTATCGCGAGCAGAACCACATGCAGCCCGTCGTTTCGCAGGAAACAGGTCAATATCGAATCACTGTCCGCTGAAAACTTTGACTTCCCATGTCGAGGTGCTAACCAGGGGGACCAATGGCGCACAGTCGAGAACCAACGTGAGATATCTCGCGGGCAGCCTAGAATGGTATCCGTATATCCAGAATGTCGATCCTTAGATCCTTCGGCAGCAGCAGTGACGGACCATATCCATTGTTTGGGATCTCCAACCTGACTTGATTCGATATTGAGACCAGAGTTTAAGTCCATAATATAGGCGCTCAGGTCCGCTGAGTCTGACAGCGAATGCTGCTGAAATACTATTTGGCCGTCTGAAAGGGAATATGCGTCATTGACCCATCGCCACGTTTCAGATGGATCTGTCCGAAATTTAACTGTGAAGCACGGAGCCCGCGCTTGTCTACTTCCCCACTGAAACGCAGCGGTAAAGTACCGGCGGCGGATGCCCTTGCGTGGATCTTCTCCGACGGCGAACTGCGAGATACGAATTAGGTCTCCTTCTTAACCGCCTCCGGTTGCATTGAAAAGACCTACCACCGAAGATGCATCGTTTATTTCTTCACAAGGGGTAGCTGCCCAGTCATCTTGAGCAGAGAATTGATGCCACAGAACAACCTCCCAGTTGCGGTTTTCAGAGTTACTAGCAGTCTCTACCAGAATTGTAAATACCGTCTAGAATACTGCTTAGCTATCACTATCGAGGTTCGAAGTCGAGCTTAGCCTTACCGTGGTTTCATTCGCAGGCCTCACAGTTACCTGACCCAGCGGGGGGTCACACACCAAGTTTGCGAACATATCTGCCTCTCGACTGTCTTTGTATTGCTTGCAAGCTGGTAGATTTCAGCCCCGCGTTCCTTGGAGGTCCAGAGCGCAAGGGAGAAGAAAGGGGGCGTGTATAAACAACAAACTAGCAACACAACGCAGAGACGACAGATGCTGGAAGCCCTATGGAGATTCACGGTTGCACTGTATGAGCTATATTCCCAAGGAGGCTTCGGTTTGTTATAGGCAACTTCGCAGTACAAGTCCAATACCAAGCTCCGAGTACGTAAGCAAAACACCTCCCATGTTCATATGCCAGTTCGGGTTAGACCGACTTGGGTATTTGATCCGGAAATTTTATTTCTTATTTCCAAAGACGAAAAAACATCCAAGACCGCTCGTCACCTTCAACTTGTTGACTTCCTGGGGCGCAAGATGAAGGCGCATGGTATCTTGAGAATTCAAGGGCGGTTGTTGCGTCCGGTGTTAAATGTTCCGCGACTTCTGACTCCACGGTCTGCCAACTGCAATCTGCTCGGATGTGCCTCGATAGCGTTTTTACGCCCATCAGTCGCTGTCGCAAATTCAGACCAATGGTTGGAGTCAAGACGGCACCAGTCCTCAGCTGCAGCTTCTGTGTAAGCCCCAGATTTCTAAGGAAGGAAAATATAATGAGTAACTAATCATTCTATAGTCTAGAGGCAGCGGCTGAGCCTGAGAGCCTTGCTCAAGAGACAATTATCGATGGCCTAGATCCCAAGGAGGCTACACGGTTACGGAGAGTCCGCAATATAGGTATAGCGGTGAGAGGTGAAAGATCTTGGTGGCATATTCTCCAGGCTGATTATCTCAGGCCCATATTGATAGCGGCAAAACCACTGCAACAGAACGAGTCCTATTCTATACGGGACGGATAAAGTCGATACATGAGGTGCGGGGAAAGGATGCTGTGGGAGCAAAAATGGATTCTATGGATCTGGAAAGAGAGAAAGGCATCACAATCCAATCTGCGGCGACCTTTTGCGACTGGATGAAGACAGAAAATGGGAAGGACGAAAAATATCATATTAACTTGATCGACACCCCTGGGCACATTGATTTCACTATTGAGGTCGAGCGGGCTCTGAGAGTTTTGGATGGAGCTGTTATGATTCTATGTGCCGTGTCTGGCGTGCAGTCCCAGACAATTACTGTTGACAGACAAATGCGCCGGTACAATGTTCCAAGAATATCTTTCATCAACAAAATGGACCGCATGGGCGCCAATCCCTTTAAGGCAATAGAACAAATCAATCACAAACTACGGATACCTGCGGCAGCGCTCCAAGTGCCAATTGGCACAGAAGATAATTTCAAGGGCGTCGTCGATTTGATCAGGATGAAGGCGATTTATAACGAGGGCTCAAAAGGGTATGCAGGCGCTGTTGTGTGATCGATGGTGGAGGACTGGGCTAACACGTGCCTAGGGAAATTGTAGTCGAAAAGGACGAGATCCCTGAAAGCGTCAAGGCGCTCTCAGAGGAGAAGCGGAGAGTCATGATCGAAACACTAGCAGATGTCGATGAGGAAATTGCTGAGATCTTCCTCGATGAGCGGACACCTTCGGAGGAGCAGCTCAAGGCTGCTATTCGAAGAGCAACAATAGCTCTAAAATTTACACCCGTTTTCATAGGCTCCGCGCTTGCAGATACTTCCATCCAACCGATGCTAGATGGTGTGGTAGACTACCTACCCAACCCCGCTGAAGTTGTGAATATGGCTCTCGATAGCCGACGAGCAGAAGCCCCAGTCAAGCTCGTATCCTACAACTCGTTGCCGTTTGTAGGCCTAGCTTTCAAGTTGGAAGAAAGCAATTACGGTCAATTGACTTACGTTCGAGTGTATCAGGGGACGTTAAGAAAAGGGATGAACGTTTTCAACGCTCGTACAAATAAGAAGGTGAAGATCCCGAGGATAGTTAGGATGCACTCGAACGAAATGGAAGATGTGCAAGAGATCGGTGCTGGTGAGATTTGTGCAGTGTTTGGCATTGACTGTGCCTCAGGCGATACCTTCACTGACGGAGCCTTGAACTATACGATGACGTCGATGTTCGTCCCGGAGGCTGTCATCTCGCTCTCTATCAAACCCAAGAATAGCAAAGATTCCGCCAGTTTCTCCAAAGCAATGAATCGCTTTCAGCGTGAAGACCCTACTTTCCGCGTGCACGTCGACCAAGAAAGCCAAGAAACCATCATCTCAGGGATGGGGGAGCTGCACCTCGACATATACGTTGAGCGCATGCGACGAGAATACGGCGTCGACTGCGAGACCGGCCAGCCGCAAGTAGCCTACCGTGAAACGATCACCCAGAGAGTCCCCTTCGACCACCTGCTCAAGAAACAGACTGGCGGCGCTGGCGACTATGCTCGCGTTATGGGCTGGATGGAACCTACGGATAACCTGGAAGAAAACTACTTCGAGCACCAGATAAGCGGCGGCGCCATCTCTGAGAAGTTCTTGTTCGCTTGTGAGAAGGGCTTCCAATCCAGCTGCGAAAAGGGGCCTCTACTTGGCCACAAGGTACTTGGCACGAGCATGGTAATCAACGACGGCGCAACCCACATGACCGACTCCTCCGAAATGGCCTTCAAGATTGCCACCCAACAAGCCTTCCGTAAAGCCTTCACAGCCGGGAAACCCCAGGTACTCGAGCCGCTCATGAAAACTACTATCACGGCACCGAACGAGTTCCAGGGGAATATCGTTGGCCTGTTGAACAAGCGGAATGCGGTCATTAATGAGACTGATATAGGGCCCGAGGATTTTACGCTGTATGCGGATTGTAGCTTGAACTCTATGTTTGGATTCTCGACGCAGTTGAGGGCGGCGACGCAAGGGAAGGGAGAATTCTCAATGGAGTTTAGCCATTATTCACCGGCGCCCATGCAGCTGCAGTAGGTTTTCCTTAGTGGGTTTCTAATAATGTGATTGCAATGACTGATTGTTGAATAGGAAGGAACTTATTGCGAAGTACGAGAAGCAGCAAGCTTCTCGACATAAGAAATGAACTATTGAATGGGTCGCTGTGAGCATCACAAGTGTGGCAGGGGGGCAGATTTATACTGCTCCGTCGAAAAGCCACTGTATCACCACATTATATATAAATATTTTTTTCGTCTCTTTTTCTCACCCAACATCTAGACTAGGTTGGGGATTTGAAAAAACCGGTGGAGCATAGTTATGGGAACAAGCGGGAGCTTTCTCCTTCCCTCTCTTTTTAGAAGCTAGAATAACTGTACATCCTGTATCATACATCATCATCATACCAAATTCACCCCTCCACCCCTCCAACCCTGCTCAAATACCCTAACCACTTGCCCAACAACCCCACCCCTTTCTCCTGCCTCCTCCACACCGCCCACATAACCCCAAGCCCCACCGCCGCACTCCCCCCCCAAATAACCCCTTTCAACACCCTCCCCTGCCACTCCGCCTTCTTAACTACATCCGAATACCTCTCATTCCCAAAACTAACTCTCACATACTGTGTCCGCCACCCAGAGGCCGGCAAATACAACGACACGCGCTCCTCAACCCACTTTCGGAACAGATACAGCCTCGACGTAACACCCGCTCGCATCTCATCATAATTCCTCATCGCCAGATCATTAATAGCAACGAGATCCGGATGCCTATGCTTCGTATACGCATCCAACGCGCTCTCCCTGGCCGCGGGGTCCGCGAAGTCCGTCACGTCCAGGAATTGCTCGAATAGGACACGGACGTCTTCAAGGCCGGCGTTCATTCCCTGGCCGTAAAAGGGAACCATTGCGTGCGCGGCGTCGCCTAGGATGACGCATGAAGAGGCGTAGTGGTAGGGAGTGCATTTTATGCTGATGAGGGGGAGGTGGGGGTTGTGTGAGAACTGGTGTTGGAGGGCCTCAGGGGTGATGAGGGAGGGGGTTACGCCAGGGAAATGCTGTGCGAAGAATGGTTCGACGAGGATGGGGATTTCGGAGAGGTAGGAGGATTGGTGGGAGGGGAGGAAGAGCGTGCATGTAAAGGAGTTGTTCTGTTCGATTTTGTTTAAGGATTAGTTATGAATGCATGGATAATGCTGTGCTGGAGTGACATTTTTGAGTGCTTACGGGACCAGGGATAGCAATAAACATGAACTGTTTCCCGGGCCAAATATGCAAATGGTTTGGGGAGAGTCTGTACCCTCCGCCCTCTTCCACTGGCAGCGGCGGGATCGTAAATTCGCACCATAGCGTATCAATATACGCCTGCTGGTACGTCATTCGCACGAACTTCATGAGGTGATATCTCGTGGCTGAATGTGCGCCGTCGGCACCGATGAGGAAGTCAAATTGGACTCCGATCTCGAGGGCACGCGGCTTAGAGGTATCCTCTTCTTGGACTTCGAACCAGGCAGCTTTGGTGCGGAAGTCGGCGCCCGTGAGTTTGTGGTTGAAGAAGAGTTTCACGTTGGGCATGGCTTCGAGTTCGTCGAG
Source organism: Glutinoglossum americanum (assembly GCA_020080175.1). NCBI lineage: Eukaryota > Fungi > Ascomycota > Geoglossomycetes > Geoglossales > Geoglossaceae > Glutinoglossum > Glutinoglossum americanum. The sequence continues at coordinate 48,313 of JAGHQL010000171.1, forward strand.
GAGACACTTGTTGAGGCCTGCGCGGTCGACGGCGTGGATGGACTTTTTATTCCGGATAAGAGAGGTGGCTATTAGTCGTTTACTTGCTCCACTAATAAACGTGGCTGAGGGGAGAATTTGAGGAAAGGAACTGCATACTTCTCCATGCACATCGTACACCTGTGCCTCCTGAGTCAGATTCCCGTTTGGGTCGCTGCTGTGGATCATGCGGCCGTACATGGGCATTGAATTTCCCAGGACGCTATCGAGCAGCCCAAGACAGCCGGAGTTGCGTAGGGCATGGATTCCGCGTTCTGAGATTGTGAGGCTGATGGATTTGGTGAAGTTGAGGGGAATGATTGATGGGAGGCGGAGGTCTGGCAGTAGGAGGGTTTAGAAACTTGATGGAGATGAAGGAAAGAGAATGTTGCCACTATAGTGACTCTAGGGTATTCGTGATAGGGATGTGGGAGGGATGAGTATGGTACGTTCTCTGCTCTGGTTTGCGTAATAATACTTGAAGCCAGAACATCGAATGCAGAGCATACCCCTTGGTGCTAATAGAGATAAATCAAAAACAAAAAAGCTAACCCTCAAAATGAGAGGAAATACAATGAAGATTCCGCCGACATCACAACGTAGCGCTATCCTAATCCCCCAGAAGGCCGTAGGAAAACAAAAAACCTTACGAACTTTAGAACGATGATCCGTTGCACCAGGCAGTTCCTCTCTAAGAAACCAACCCGTACCAGAAAAACCAAGGAAAAGCTCACCTCCCCTCAACTCGTAAATCTCCACCTCATGCCCCCTCCCTGCTGCATAAATCCCCGCCATCGCTCCAACGGGCCCCGCACCCACTACCACAACCTTCAACTTCTTCTCATCCACCATATTTCCTTCCTTACAGAGACAACCCTTCCCTAGCCAAACCACTCACTCACACAAACTAATTTCTCGGGTGACGTTGCGTTTATGAAAGCGTCCGGGTTGTATGTAGGTTTGGTTCTTCGGAGGAAAAAAAAAAAAATAATCTTCTAATATATCGCATGATGGGTTACCTACTAGACCAGATCGAGAATGTGAGTTGGATGAGTCAGCGGGCTAGATGTGGTTATGGTTGTTGTGGGGGGTTAAAGTTGCGGAGGATTGCGGGATGGTGAGGGGGTTTGAGGGGAATGAATGGTTGACTTGGTTTTGTGGGGATAAGATGCCGGGAGAGCCAGGGTACAAGATAAAGTAATAGATGCAAAGAGCACTTTCGGGTGACTACTCTCGAAGGTTGATGCTATCTACTCTCCCGATATCTAGCCTTAAGATGACGGCAATCTTTGCCAGAAGGAAATTCGATGCATTGGATTGCCCAAGTCTGTGTACTCGCACTGGTCTAACGCGCCTATCCTACCGCTAATATGCCTGCAAGGTCTTTGCAACTAGCATGATCACAACTGCGCAAATGCACTAGCGTAGCTCACACTGCTCTCGTTCACCTTGGTCACATCACTACTCCGTTCATACCTCACGAACTTAAACCTTCCCTTCTTGCCTCCTGCCTTACCACCCTCTTCGGCCTCCCACTTATCCAACCCAGCCATCATAACCCCTATCGGATGTCTTCCACAGACAGTATTACCTGTCTCTTTCAACACCTCCAGGAAACCCTCATGTCGTCCAGCTTCTATAGCATCCATAGCCATCTTGTCCAGTCGAGCAATGCTTTCGTGGATTGGAGGCGAGGAGGGTGGTGCGTCCTTGGCGCGGAGATGCCTGGGAGCTGCGGAATAAAGAGAAACGGGCAGATAGTAGGTATAGTTGAAGCGCAGACCCCAATGACAAAAGTCGGAGGAGACAATGAACACTGAGGTCGGGTCACGAAGGTAAGGCAGTAGGAGAGCGCCGTAAGTACGTTCAAGGACGGCTGATGTGGCACCTACTAGGATTGGAATGAGATCGGGAAAGGAGGTAGGGTCGTTCGAAAATGCTCTACAAGATATTAAACAATGTAAGATCAATGGGTTGGGGGAGACAGTGAGGTACCTGGAGAGGACTTTGTAGATATATGGGAGGTGCATCTCAAGGCTGTGTTCATTCTCGTCTGTTTGGAGAGACATAGTGTCGAACTTTTTAGTAGTGTGGAGCTCAGAGATGGTCTTCTTATCGAGTTTCAGGTCTCCAAGGGGTGTCTCGTAGGAATCACAGGCGGAAAGAGCACAACCGGAGAGATAGATATGATGTGAAGGACCGAGAAGGAAGATGCGTTTCCTAATAGGGTTGGTGAGATGATTTCAAACACATGTCCGTGAAAAGTAGAACGAAGCGAGGATGGCTCACGCATTGGTAAGGTCAAGAGATTTATATGCCCAAGCGGCAGCTGGTCCGGAATAGGAGTATCCGGCGTGCCTGCAAGAGTGATTGACAATTTCTCAGACCAGTTCCCCTCTCACAATACGGCGCGTGGTAGGCAAGCTCACGGTGCAATGATCATTCTTGCCCCGCTCGGCGGAAGCTTGCCTGCGTCGTCGATACTATCGGGGACCTGGTCGAGCCACTCATCGAGTTGAGACGAAAGAGTAGAGTTAGAAGATGAATACCAGGATCCAGCGTGACTGGCAGCACGTCGAGCCATGATATTATCGACAAGTTAGAAGCTGGTGGGGCAGGGGGTAGAGTTTGGTGTTTGCACCCCTCACTTATCGGAAAATCATCGCTACCTCAGCTGACTCAGCACATCCCACACGCGTCTAAGTAGTTTCGTGATGAGTTCCGACGTGTATCCATGCTTTCCGGCCATCTACTCCAAGACCCTATCTCAAGGCAACTTTGAATCCTACACTGTCCCCGTGAAGAAGTAACTCCTACAATGGGTCTTAAACGCAAACGGTCCCTTCAATTCCTCTCTCCCGAGTCTATGACATTCGCCTCTACTTGTCTAACTTCGCGTCGCGACTCATCCTTCAGCCCAACACCTGTTCGCAAATCCGCCTGTTACTCACTCACACAAATGGCCATGGAAGACCACGCAAACGCCGGTGGGGATACGCTAGAAATTACTCCTCAGCACTTAAACAGCAGAACAAGGAAGCGTTTTAGAGATGGTCGGCCAAGCCCTGAGCAAATTTTCGGTGAGTTACCAATACGACCTTATCATAATTGGATCATACATTATCCTCATACGCAGCTCGTTGTATCAATTTCTCTTCTAACTTCTAGCTCTTCTATGCAGAAAAAACACTCCATCTCCTGTGCACTAGCGCCCGGAACCCCGCCTACCGCGAACAGGTGTCTCCACCAATCTCACCCAAATCACCACAATCACAGATATTCCCAATGCCGCGGTCTCCACAGCACTCGCATGTGCTATCCCCGGAACCGTGTGCTCCACAGTCAACACTCCATTCCTTCTGGTCGCTTCCGCCCCCGCGGCCTCAAACCTCGACCTTCAGTGTCCGTTCTTCTCCATTTCCACCACAGTGCTGCCAAGATTGCGATACTCCCCTGACATCCCCTACCGAGGCTGATGAAAATGCGATGGATTTGGACTGCAACTCGCCTGGAGACTTCGGGTGTCTAAGCTGTGGGCGGCTTGTTTGTGATAGGTGCGCTGTTCTAGGGGAGAGGACATGTTTGCAGTGCGCAACTAAATAAGGAACCATATACCTACTCCCATACCAGTTATGTTTGTTTATTAAAATCTGCTTTATTCGGTGTGACTTTGGATTTATCGATTGGCGCGAAGCGATGGTGTTGATTTTTTCGGGCATCTCATTCAAATAAGACAGTTGGGATGCCTCGCTACGGCAGGACTCCGTGAATACAAGTACAGGCAGGTGGACGCGCCGATGGAATTTCGTCCGTTGACAGAGCCATGGCATAGATAACGTGGTATTATTACAGCAATAGAAGTGCTCACTTCGGGCAACATCGAAAATAGAAGACTGAAAGCGACAGATATTTATCTCCACAGAGTATATTTTTGAGAGAGGCTCCCCGTGGTCACAGGCGTGCTCCCGGGGGCCACTATTGTGTCACGGCTCGTGGGGGACCCACTCCTCCCACTACTCCAACCCGCCTCACCCCTGCCTCCATCACCCTCATCCTCCCGACGCCTCCGCAAGCGCCCCTCAGCGCCTCTTCAACACTCCTCCATCCTCTCCTCTACCATCGTCCCCGCCCTTCCTACTGCCGCGAGGAGGCCATCCCAGCGAGCAACCTCCTCAAGAGCCATATGCTCTGACAGTTGCTCTTCTTCTCCCCTCCTAATTGTTAAGGCGTGTGAGTTAGCATATTAGATAGACGATAAAGGAGCGAATGAATAATAGAAAGCTATACATAATGCGGCCATAGGCCCATATTAGACTGTGGCAAGTTCCATCATAAGGTGTAGATATCTCGGGGGTGGTGACTACCATACACCAGGTCCTCATAGACATGAATACGCCTGTCAATCCTCCAAATCTACTTTATTCAGCTCCTCCACCGCACCCTCTAATTCCCTTACTCGCTGGCCTACTCTCTCCTTTATCTCTGCTGCGACACTGGCCCCTGAATTCCCAGTTGCCGTTGCATATAGCTCTTTCAGTCGTGCTAGCTCTTCGCGCGCTGTCTTTCGATCTTCAGACGCGTAGATAGACTTTTTGCTAGTTTCTTCGGCAGCGATCTCAAACTTGGCGATGCCAGTGAGCGAAGAATGTCCGTAGAGGTAGGGATAGATGTGTTTACTTCATCCTTGGCAATCATATATCTAGGTAAACGGGCAGTGAGTACATTTAACTCGATCGAGTATTGGCAGTCTCACTGCTCTTGTAGGCCCTCGATCTTGATGTCAGCTTCGCTCTTTGCTACGTAAAAACGAGCCAGGGTTGATTGTCGTAATATTAAATTGTTAGACCGTATCGACAGATTACTATGCCGAGAAAGTACCCGCTGGGTAGGGAGCGTTATTCGAGACAGCATTGTTGGTCGTCTCAACCAGCCCTTCCAGAACAACAGGGCTTCCAATGTCCCTGAACAATGACGTCAACGGAAGAGCACGTGAGGGCGCGACTGCCAAGAAATCGCGCCTCCGCTTGGGGGATCAACAACGCGGCGGAATTCACCCTCCTAAGTGCGGATGAAGCAATGCGGGAATCTCAATTCGATGGTGGGGATTGCAAACAAACACTACCACAAACTGAAATCATCCTCGAGGGTCTTAATACAGCCCAGCGCACTGCCGTTTCAAGCCCTGCTCCCGTACTCCAAGTCCTTGCTCCTCGTAAGCCCCCCAAACTCCCAGGCTGCCTTTTCTGACATATTATTGTTCTTACAGCTGGATCTGGGAAGACCAAAACCCTTACGGCGCGTGTGGCCTATCTGCTATGCTATGAAGGTCTACAGCCATGGAACGTTATAGTCGCCACGTTCACTGTGAAGGCAGCGCGGGAGATGAAAGAGCGGATCGGGAAATTAATTGGAGATGGGCTAGAAGCAAAGTTGATATTAGGTACTTTTCATAGTATTGCAAGGAGGTATCTGGTAAGGGCCATTGGCTTGGGTTGACCAAATTTCTGGGGACGGTTCTAAGTACGTAGATAGGTGCGCTATGGACATTTGATCGGCATCGACAGGGGCTTTGGTATTGCAGATAGTGCAGATAGCCTCGGTATCATAAAGGTAAGGGATTTGAGGGCACAATGCGGAAGGAATCAGAGCTTACGTTTGCACAGCGCATTATTAAGAGGCGCAAACTCCACATCGATCCCAGCACAGCGCGTTCCCGAATCTCGAACGCAAAAGCCCAGGGCGTGAGCCATTTCGAGTATATAGCACAGACTTTAAAAAAGAAAAACGTGGACGCCCAGGAGTTCGCTGTGGTATATGAGGAATATGAGGATGCTCTGGCAAAATCCAACCTGCTCGACTACGATAACCTGCTTTTGAGATGCGTCGAGCTGCTGAGGCAACACCCCTCTTGTGTCTCAAATGTCGAAGCTGTTCTCATTGATGAGTTCCAAGACACAAACCTAGTGCAATTCGACCTGATGAGACTCTTCGCTGCGCATAGAAACAGGGTTACCATTGTTGGGGACCCGTATGTCTCTCAACCACCTCCTCGAAAATCCCCCGCTGACATTAAGCCAGCGATCAGAGCATCTATGGGTTTCGGTCTGCAGAGATTAAGAATCTCAAACGCATGCAGAAACAATACCCGGATACGCTCGTCGTTATTCTCGAAGAGAATTATAGATCGTCAGGAGCTATCCTTCTAGCTGCCCTCGAGGTGATCCAACAAGATGAGTCTCGGCCAGCAAAGACACTCCTGCCCACCCACTGCGTGTGCACCAGGCCAATCTTACGCAAACTACCTTCAGCAGGCATAGAAGCACTGTGGATTGTTTTCGAGATTAAGCGTGCTATTGCCTTAACCGGCAACCTCTTCGCTCTTAATGACATCGCCATATTAATAAGGTCAGCTTCTCTATCTCGACATATTGAGTCGGCTCTGGGAAAATCTGGAATTCCCTACCGAATGGTTGGCGGGCATAGGTTCTTTGACCGCGCCGAGGTGAAAACTGTGTTGGACTATCTCCGAATTATCAGTCAGCCAGACAACAATGACGCTATGGCTCGCGTCATCAACGTTCCTCCTAGGAGAATTGGTGAGACAACCGTGAAGGCCTTACTCGACGAGGCCGAAACCAAAAAGGTAACGCTTTGGAGCTTAGTGAGAAACGCGGTGCAAGGAAATATTACGTTGAAGACGAAGATCTTGAAGCCCGCTGAACAGGGTCTTTCTAGCTTTACCAACTTAATTCTCTTGGCGCGCAAGAAGCTATTTGAGGCAGACGAGGCAGAGTTTTCCTTGGTACAGCTTGTGGAGTTCTTGATGAAGAAGCTTGGCTTCAAAGAGTATCTGGAGAAGGGCCACCCCGAAGATCACGAGACCCGTTGGGCGAACATAGAAGAACTTGTTGCTCAAGCATCCGATTTCTCAGGGCCTGCCTTGAGCGAATACGAAGAAGAAGAAGCACTTCCAGATATCGAAGGGCTTGAACAAAGAAAATCTTCGTCGGTATCTGATAACCTTTCGAGGTTCTTAGCAAACGTTGCGCTCTCATCGGAGATCAGAGATGACAGTGAAAGACCCAGAGACCAAGTTACAATATCTACTATTCATGCAGCTAAAGGCCTTGAATGGCCTGTGGTTTTCATACCTGCTACCTATGACGGTTCTATTCCCCACTCGAGGGCGGAAGATATGGATGAGGAGAGGAGGCTCCTATATGTGGCAATGACAAGGGCAAAAGCGTTGTTGTATATGAGCTGCCCCATGAAGAACTCGCAGAAAGGTTTGACGATTCGCAACTACCGAGCAACCGTTGCCTTTGCTAATATCAGATATCCCCGCAGAACAAACAACACTTTCACAGTTCCTATCGCATAAGTCCTTGACCCCGCACCTCGAGAAAAAGGGCCCATCCTTCAAGTATGGCCTGACACAGTCGATAGCGCGAATCCTGAATCGCGATTGCCCATCTGAGGCTAGCATTGCGAATTCTTCAGAGGATTTAAAAACCCTTGAAGATGACCTTTGGCCTGTCATTGGAGAGAATACTGAAATTCAAGAAAAAGAGTGGGGCAACTGGGAAGCAGATGGTGAAGTCTCACTGCTTCATGAGCGCGCTTTAAAACGTCGTTGTCTTCGTATCGGCGATGTATCGCAGCCGCTGACGGACAGAGCGCAACCGTCTTTCTCTGCATCTCGAGTCACCACTTCCACAACCACCATGCAAGGATCGATGAATTTCTCGATAGCTTCCACCACGATGACTGCGGGTTTCGTGAGCGCCGGGTCATATCTGCAGAATTTAGATAAGGGGAGGCTAAACTGTGCTACAGATGAAGGGCGCGGTCGGGTGGGAAAGCGGGGGAATTCCGCACAGGCGGTAGCCTCTATGGCACAAGATCTGCCTCTCAAGGCGGCAAATACGAGAGCGTCTAAACGACCAGGAGAACAGCCTAGCCTAACGAGCTTCTTCGTGAGCGATAGGAAGGGTTTGCATACCGAAAGAGGGTTAGAGCCCATATCACGGCCAAAGTCGATCGTGGCAATCAAGCCGTTAGAGAAGCCCGGATTATCAGTCCAACAGTCAGTTCCTTTGTATCAAAGAGCCCCTCAGCCAGCCATACCTCTAACCCTATCAAAACATCGTCCCCGGGCAGCACCATTACCACATATATCCTCGTGTGAACCCCCCTCCCCAGAGGTCGGGCAAAAACACAATCCTTACCCCTTCCTATCCAGCCCGCCTTCCGCAACTCCCAACGAGAACGCCACCAAGGAAGCAGGGGCAGGCAAACCACCTTCTGGAAGCCCTTTAAGGGTGAAGCCGGCGACTACAGTTAGCACAATGGGAGGTAATAGTGTCCGGCCGGTATATACGACGACTGTGGCGCAATCGCATGCTTCTGGAGGCGGTGGTGGTGGTGGTGGTGGTGGTGGTGGTGGTGGTAGTTTTCAGAGACGGACGTTGGGCGTCAGGCGGAGTATGAATGGCTGGGCCAATCGTCCCAGCCAAGGACAGGGGTTTGTTGTCCCTGGGAGGAGGCAAAATTAAAACTAAGCTAGGCTAGCGTAGATACTGTAAATATTTCCAGGTACTCACTTGGCTTACCGAACACCCTTTTTTAGTTTTCCACAGCTGCCCTTTGAAAAGAAAATCCACTCTTCCCAAGCCGGGGTCGCCCCGGCACGAAGTTGCCTTGGTCTGTGTTTTTTAGGATCCCATATCGTGCATGCTCCCGGACGGTAGAGAGCAAGGCGATCGAGCTTTCCAGAACGATCGTAGTCGAACGCAAATGCAAGGCCAGCGGGGATTTCAAGTCGTATCCCCGATCCCCGAACCGGGATCTCCTTGGTCATAGACAGGCGAGTAAGTAGCAACATTAGCCATGCCGCGAAGGGATATGGATTTAGCACAGGACTGGCTAGTGAGTGCGAGGATGGATAAAGATGCGGGTCGGTAAAGCTGGCCTACAGAGCTCGAGGCCACGGGACGTCGTATATTCTGTGTCCAGAACTGGAGGCAGCACCTAGCGGAAGGAGATGGGAAAAGCCGCTTCTCCTATGTCAAACTCCCACGCCGATTGAGACGTACGCGCAGTCCAGGTGGACGCGGCATGTCTTCGTTTTGCCTATACCACAATAATAGGCAGGAATGCTCTGATAAGACCCTTCCCTCACCATGTAAACGTGGTACTAGTATGACTTGGAGCGATGTATTGTGCAGGGGCAGCAGCTAAAAAGTCTTCGCTGGAATATCGTTAGGGCAGGGCAGGGCAGGGCAGCGGTTCGCGGCAAAAGTCTTGACACTTCGCACAGAGTATTTCGCTGAAAACGAGACGCCTCATTTTGCTTTCCCCACGCAACTACGGAGTAATGTGTACTCGGTCTGTGGATTCTCGATTATGCTTACCTCATGGACTCCCAATCCGCTCTCTACCTTTGTTATTGCATCTTGGGCGGTTGTAACGCAACCGGGCCTCTCTCAGCTGCGGGGAGCGCGGGCTTGGAATAACGCCTATCAGGAAGAACCGTGGCCTTGCCAACCGCCGGCATGTAGCCCCACCAAGATTGGCAGATTGACGGAATAGCGTGGCCTCGACGACGTTCCCGGCATTTCCGTTTGAGATCCATAATCATGCTTCCCGTACACCGCATAGCCTTCTTGCTTGCTACTTTTGGCTTTTGTTACCACTTGACGCGCGCTATCTTCTATAAGCAAGACGGCAGCCCCGCGGGTTATGAGTACCAACCCTGCAGTTTCGTGGGGGGGGGCTTTGCCAATGTGTTGTGCTGCGAATCGCACAAACCCTTCCGGGGGTGACATTGGAAAAAGCTTCACAGTAGATACTTGTTTACCCAATGGTCTCTGTGAGATCTTGTTCATTCAGAACGGTGTAGCTGGCCGTCCATACTGGCGAGAAAGCTGCGGTTTTTCGAACTGGAGAGAATGTCTCGATATTTGTGGCTCCGCATCAGTCAGTTGTTATATTTCCATCCCTTGGGCTACAACCGCTAACAGCTGTTAATCCGTCGACAGGAGATCGGCATTAATGGGAATGCGCTGATGACGCCCTGTGGTAGCTCGAATGCAACCGAGTGGTGTTGTGGTGGGGCAAGTAGCTGTTGTTTTGACGGCACTACTACCCAAATTCCAGCAACGTCCGGCGTAACACCGTCCACCACATCTTCTACAGCCCCTTCAGGCATGCTGGGGTCGCAGCCTACAGCTGAGAGTTCATCTACCGGCGTGGCTATTTAATCTTCAGCTAGCTACAACACCTAGTGCTACAGTCACACCAATTCCCTCCCCTTCATCACTAGCATCCGCGCCCAAACACAATAGCCTTAGCCCTGGTGAGATCGGCAGCATTGTAGGTGGCATTGCTGTGGTTCTTGGGCTTATTGTTTCGCCGTTCAAAAGGAAGTTAGGAAATGGGTGTTCTACAAGAATGAAGCGAGGTCAGCCATCGTGTAACTTCCGGTCACCACACACCAATGGTTCAAAATGATCGTACAGCCAGATCGTCTTTTCGGCCTATTGTCGAGTCTAAACCGGTAATTGAAATGTGCTCATAGATTGACGTAACTTCCGATTGCCATATCATTTCACAATTTTCAGGGACGCTGGAGATGAGTATATGTAGGCTGTGGCTGTGGCTGGGTTCCGGTCTCTACTTCGGAAGCTTGGTGTTTTTCCGAAGCGGCATAACATAAAACGAATCCATTATACTCCATACAATCAATATATGAGACTCACCCTCCTCATCAAGCATCCAATGCCCAACTCTCCCACCCCTAACGACAACCTACGAACCCAAATATATTCGACCCTGAGATGGACCCGAGAACGAGAGAAAAGAAGGAAAAGGCAAGAAAACAGAATATCCCCATACGCAACTCCCCCTGGTAATAAGCTCACAGCTCTCTCCCACCTACTCCTTACAGCCTCCAGACGACCCCGCAACAGACACAAATGCCGGATACACAAACCCCCCCCCCCCTGCGAGTCGGCCTACGGCAAGACCCCAGGCCCAGCCGCTGGCCAGGCCAGGCAATGCCAGCGGCGAGACTGCAACCCCCCCCCTCCCCTAACCTAGAAGCCCAAAAATCCCCC